>JANZXR010000004.1:32718647-32735396 GCA_027575705.1 Erythroxylum echinodendron | reverse complement strand
TTTTTATTTAATTATTTATATCTAATTAAATATATATTATTAATAAAATTGTTCGATGATTATAATTTAAATATAATAGAAATATATATTTTAAAAAAATTTAATAAAAGTTTTACCGACAGAAATATGCAAGATTTCTGTCGGTAATTATCTAAACACAATACCGACAGAAAATATTTTCCGTCGGTAATATTTCCTAATTTATCGACGGAAAATTTTACCGTCGGTAACTTTACCGACTGTATTAGAAATATTCCGATGCTAAATTTACATACGGGTAAGCCACCGGTCGGTAAATGTGGCGACGGAATACATCGAACGGTCGGTAGCTTTTCGGTTGAATTTACCGACCGTTTATTTGTTCTGTCGGTAATTTTACCGACTGTAGATAAACTTTTCGTCTGTGAATTTAGTTACGACTGAATTTCTGACATTTTTGACTGACGGTTTATTCTGTCGATAATTTGGTATACTGACGGAATATTTCTCGATTCCATCGGTAATTTCCGTCCCTAATTTACTATTTTCTTGTAGTGTAGAACACAAGGAATGTTTTTGGCATTAAACTAACTCTGCCTAAAGATATGGCAGAGATTGTCACCTTTTAGTTTTGTCTCTTGAGCTTTGCTTTTCTTTGGTTAAGCTTAATTTTAAAGTGTTCATTAAGCAAGGTTTTTCTTTAACTACGTGAACATAATTTTGATTGCTTGAATGACCTATCCTAGTTGGGTCTCCAATTATAAGAAATTAGCTAATGTATTGGAATTGGTTTATTTAGATTGTATTATGGATATTTGAAAGTTTATTAAATACAAATTCAAAAAATAATATAATTTTTCTATCATAAAAAATAAATTAGGTTATTTTATTTTATTTTCAAAACTAAAAATTAGGATTCGATAAAAAAAGATTAGATTATAGTCTTGATCTATGGAAATGCTTAGTATGATTCAATTATATGATTGATTTTTTATGGTTATTAATAGTCATTTTTAATAGTCATTTTTAATAAAAAATTAATTTATTAACATTTTATTTCCATTATTTATAATAAGAATAGTTAATGAAGGTGAGTCTTGTAGTAACTGGTAAAGTTATTTTTTGTGACTAAAAAGTCATAGGTTCGAGTAATGAAAATAACTTATTTGTATTAAATACAAAAAGAAGGCTACAAAAATTGATGACCCTCCTACAATTCTCACAAAGGAAAGAGCCTTGTGCACAAGTATGTTGTATTTGTGTTTGTTATAATAAGAATAATTACTAATCACCATTAAAAAAAATCGCCTCAAATTACAAATCCCCAAAAAGAGCTTGGAAAGAGAATCGCTTTTGCTTTTACTTTTACTTTGATTATATTAAACGGCTTATTTAAAACTCAATTTTACTTCAATCGTTTAACTTTATTATTATAATGGAAAGGAATTCAATTAATTTCAAGTTAATCCATATATAAATAGTAATGATATTTCAACCTAAAATATTAAGATATTAGGTAAGATATATTATACGTATTAGTTGTTACAAGCAATGTATTAAAAACTCAACTAATTAATTGTAAAAATTTAGTGCTTTTTAACTTTTCGATTTAAATTTTAATTTTTTAGTTGGATTATTTAAATAATTGTTCTTAAAAAGTCAATCAAATTATTAATTAATTAGTTAATTTTTGTAAATTAATAAATTCTTATAAATTAAAATTAATTAATTAATTTTTATTTAAAATTTTATTTTTCAATTAAGCTTCAAATTTTTTAATAGGTAAATCTTTAGTCATATTGATTTAACTTTTGGTTCGGTTTTTAAAATATTGATTAAAAGTTATAACAAAACCCACATAGTTGGAAAATTAATCTTACCATACAAGCCGACATGGTTGTACTATTACCAAATTTGGTTGAATTAATGTAGCTTATAAGTGGAGTTGGGGCAGTTGGAATTTGGAAACCTTAAACATGTACTGGAGTTTGACAATCTTATTACTGTATTTGCAAGGTAGTTCCTACTTTCACCTGGGGCCGTTTGTTGTCTCCACCTGTTTTGTCTTTGAAACTAAGGAATAGTTTGTGATTTTCATGTCAAGCAAAGCTCTTGCTAGGATGTTCACGTCCACAACTAGTCTAGATCAAAACAGTACTCGCTGGCGTCAAATTCGAGACGTTGCAACTAATTAAGAATTGACTCGCTCTTCTTCACGCAGTCACAAACCCCCATCTTTGATTGCGTTCAATATCCACACTCCACAGAAGCATCCGTACTGTCTCTTTCTTTGGGGGTTTTTTTTTTTTCTCATTTTATTGTTTTGTGTTTGTTGGTGAAGTCGATTACTTACAGATAACTCATCGGAGGAGAGTGATGTCTCAGCTAAACAATCCCACATAAAGTTCATTTTCAGGATTTTTGGTTCGAGTGTTCAATGTTCAATGTTCAATATTCAATGTTTTAGGTTAACAGGTCACACACTGCTGTGAGGAGTTCCTGAAAGTTAGGAAGTACACTTCTATTGTTTGTGTCAAAAAAAGGTGTAACTAAAACCCCACGATGAGTGTTCATATAAACAATCTTGGCAGCACAGGAGTCAGGAAGGGCTTGGTCTCTGGTCAAAACTGATCCTGTTCTGCAGGAGCTTCTTACAACTTGGGTTAAATGTTAAAACTAATCCTAACTATCTAGACAATCCTATCCTACCACAGTTTCACTCCCATCCCATCAAGAACTTGTTTCTTTTGAGCAAAGAAAGAAAGTAAAACTTGAGTGATTCACGTATAAATAATTGTAGCTGGAACAGCATTATCGATCTAGCGGCTAAGTGTCAGTTCCAGGAATTCAACATGTCATTTTTGCTTACTATTATATCTTTACCAGTAAACTACGCACTATCTGATCATTGGATTTCCAAACGATTCTTCCCCAGGACCCCAGCTCTTGGTTTCTGATAAAGATTTAATCTTTTTTTTTTTTTTTGGACAGTCCACGTTATGGGCCTCCTCCATTCTTAAGTAAAATAAAAGATTCCAATCTTTTTGCCAGCTAATGAAACTCATTGCCCTGACAATGCAATCATTGAATACTTGAATACCCACAAAGCACATTCAATTTTTTTTTTCCAACTTCAAACAAAGAGTAGTTCAATCCAATATTAAGATTAAAAAAAATGAATACTTGACAGAACAGAGTACACAAGAAGAAAACGAATACCAAAAAAAAAAAGAGAAGGAACCACTGCACTGAGACTAAAGAATATGAACCTACAAATGAATCATCCTAACAACTATCGTAGAACCTCCTTATAAGCGCTTGAGAAGCTACACACAAGTTTCCCGTCGTCGTGTCGGCATGGAGAAGAGAACGTCGAGATCAGGCGGTTGAAAATAACCGTTTTTGGGAGGGGCCCGCTTCTTCACAACCGCTGCTTTCTTCTTAGGCGTTGGAGGGCAAGCCAATGCCGTCGTAATACGGCATTTCGGAGTAGTGCACTCTTCCTCCTCCGACATGTCGGTTCTCTGATCCACCTCCATAATAACAGTAAGAGAGAGAGAGAGAGTAGAGAAACGGGTTACAAGCTGAAAAATGAAACGTCTTATAAGTTTTTGAGTTTTTGAATGAAAATTTGAATTGGGAGAGAAAGCGTGGGAAACTTTTTGGTGAGACCAGATTTGGTATTTAGATCTAGCGGTAGGGGTTGGTTGACAGCTGGAGGGAGCTTACGTGGACAGCTAAACCGTGGGGTTCAAGTCGGTGCTTGCGCGGGAAAATTGCCATTGCTTTGAATCTGGACCGTCAGTTTATTTTGAATCAGAATCAACGGTGCAGATTTCCTGTTCTCCTTCGTGGCCTGGAACTATATTTTTAATATAGATAAATATGTACTCATGGGCTTCTGATTATCAACTTCCGGGGCCCAATATAAATGTTCATGGGCCACACTATGACTCGGCCTAATTTGATTATATTATAATTGATAAAATAAAATAAAAAATTTAAGATTTAAAAATTTTAACTTATATTAGACTGACATAAAATAGTATGTAATAAAGATTGGTCAAAATTAGAGAATTTAAAATATAAAAAAAGAATGATATTATTTTTATTTATCGAAGAAATTGAAATTTAATTGAAAAAGAAAAATATTAGATAAAAATTAATTAATTGAATCTAATTTTAAAAAATAGACTAATTCATAAAAATCAACCAATTAATTAATTAATTAATTGATTTTTAATGATAAAAATTTTTAAAATAAATCGAACTAAAAAGTTAGTCAATTCAAAATTTTTACGGTTAAACTAATCAAACAAATTCTACTTGTAAGTGAAGTAATTAACCTAATTCTAATTTTATACTTTACCTTAGGAAATAATACATTTATATATTCTTTTTTATTTTTCATTAAGGGGTATTTCAAATGAACATGTATCTCTTCAATTTAATTAATTCATAAAAATGTATAATAACTTCATATGTTTTTAAGTTCTCACAATCATTGATGGAACTGAAACATGGCATAGTTTGAAGCATATTACGTAAATTCATTGGAAATATATACTTATTACAAAATTTAATAGTAGATTATTAAAAATGATTCCAAAATCCAACGGCATAGAAAAGAAGTCTCGTGTTGAAATCTTGAGTTTTAGTATTTTAAATTTCTAAAAGACTTTAAATTTTAATTACATTGTCACTTGAATTAAGTTGATTACTCAATTTATATTTTTGTTCAAATGATTCATCTTAAATTTGTGATATATTTGAGTCTTTTAAATTCAAATCTTTAATTTTTATTTAATTTAAATTTATTCAAATCATGTAATATATAAATTATTGTATACTTTAACGATTAATAAATCAAATTAGAAGTTCCACTTCTTAATAAAAATTTGCTTTTTTATTGAGAAGTTAAAAGTAACGTTTTAAAAACTAGAACAAAAGTTAAATAGGTAAGATAAGATATTTAAGATTTAAATTAGACTGTCATAAAATAGCTAAAGATTGAATAAAATTAAAGAATCTAAATTATGTTTGAAAGAGATTGTTTTTATTTATCAAAAAATTTGAAGTTTATTTAAAAAAAGAAATTGTTAAATGAAAATTAATTAATTTATAAAAATTTATTAATTAATAAAAATTAACCGATTAATGGATAAATTCATTAATTTTTAACAACAAAAATATTAAAACAAATTGAATATAAAAGTTGAAAACTGATAAAAAAAATTAAATAATTTAAAATTTTTACGATTATACCGACATTGAAATTATTTTGACAATGAATCAAAGATACTTAAATGCAACCGAACCAGAAAGGATTGAACCCCACGGGCCAGTGTCATGTGCTCGATGAGTTAACATTTCAAGTTCTAGACGGCCTCACCAACCCGAAAAATGTGTCCCGCCATGGACGGTCCTGTTTTGTTTCTACTTGGAGATGCAGATAATACAGTAAGATATTAGGGTTTTTAGGGTATCTAGGACCTGTAGGGTTTGGTTCAAGACGATGAGGAGCGTCAGAGGAGGCAGATCGAACCGCTCCATTACTCGTGAATTAATTTCCGACACTCAAAAGTGCTTCCCACGTGTCACAATGCTCTTGTCGTGGCGCACTTAATAAATGGTTGACTTTTAACAAACGTCCACGAGGATTTGGTCTACTCCATGCAAACCTAAGCCCACTCTGCCAGTCAACCCACACATTGTCTCTATCCTTTTGTGGGGTTTGAGGTTGAGGATTCCCAAAGTCAAAGCCATGTCAAGACACTAACTTCCCTCACTTTGAAGCAACCACTCGGGATCGTCTTCTTGTGTTCAAGATAGATTTTTCTTATCTTTGTTTGTATATAATTTATTATTATTATTAAATGAAAATATTAATAAAGTTATTAATCTCATAACTTTTTGGAAATGATACAAACATCATGTACTTTAAGCTTTGACTATGTCAGATTAGGTAAGCTTACATTCTATTTTTAATGTCAAGAAATTAAACTATCTAGAGAGATTAGGAGGGTTAGTGTTTTTTATAAATTAATCAGTTTTTTACAACAAGAATTATCAAAATAAATTGAATTAAAAAGTTGAATATTTCAAAATTTATGCGGATGAACCAACTAAATCGATTGAGTTTTTTAATTATTGAGTAAGAACTTAAAAGATGCATTAAAGAAAATCTCCAAAGATGACTCTTGCTTTGGTTGAAATGGGGTCGTGGGTCAGTTGGAAATGGACCACATCAAATTCATATAGTCCCGTAAGAACAAGTGAAGACAAAGAAGACACTGAAACTTCAGGGCCATTGAAATGTGCAAGAGATAAAGTAGTGTAAAAATGTGATGAAGCCCTAGCCATAGGACCATGAAAGGTTAACGGCTACTCTTAAATCACCTATCCTTGTCCACTGCTAAAAAGAATCACCATCTTTTTACCTTGGCATGCAAATGACCAAAGTTGCATCTTCCCACAAATATTACCCATGGAGTTTTCCTGAATTTTTGACATAACATGTGGCTGAAGAATCATTGAAGATGACCCAATAGGCCAAATCCCAACAATTCACTTTCCTGTATCTGTTAAAAGTTGGTAAGAGTTAAAATAGGAAAGCAACAACAGATGAATGTTGCATTTAAAAGTCAAGAGGGTATCTACACGTCACAACTTCCTTCTATTCATCTACTCCACTCTTCTCCTCCCCTTCACTAGCCTTATGCTTCTACTCGCTTCTTGTCAAATTCTATTGGATTCTTGTTCTGAGCTGTAGAGGTAGATATAGTATTCATTTTGATGCAAAACCCGGTAGATTTGTGGTAGGAACAATAATGGAAGCTTGGTTTGGAATAACAGAAGATGAGGTTGCGAGAGAGCTTTTTGGCAATCAATCACCTTTGTTTGTGTTGCCTGAGGAGAAAATTGAACCCGAAACAAGTTCTGTCAATGAACAAGCCATAAGCCAGCTGCTAACTTCCACTCTTTACTCAGGGCCAACAATCCAAGATGTAGAGAACGCCTTATCGACGACAAGCAGCAGAAGAGACCCGTTCCAATTATTTTCACAAGCCAGGTTCGACATAATTTTCTTGGAACTCTGTTCTTGCTAAAATGTGAACGCTTTCAAGTTTTCCTTTTCTGTCGCAGAGTCTCGACACTGGAAGGAGGACTGAGCAAGTTTGAGAACAACAAGTATACACTTAAACTGAAAAGCTGTGGCAATGGGTTGGCCGATGATGGCTACAAATGGAGGAAGTACGGTCAAAAAGCTATCAAGAATAGCCCCCATCCTAGGTAATCACTCCTCGTTTTTAACATCAGCTCATGAACTTTTTTCCTCGGAGCATCTTCTCAAGTCAAAGAGGTTGACTTAAGGAATTGCGTATGCGACTAGGGAATTGCCGAATAAGACAATCCTACACTATTCATTATGTCTTCCCATAGGTGCTAGAGAAGTGACAGAGAGAGATCTGACATGACCAAAATCATTGCTTGCAATGCTTCTTTTTTAAGCTGATGTGAGTTATTGCCTAAAGATACTGTCTTGTGATGGGAACAGGAGCTATTACAAGTGCACGAACCCAAGATGCAGTGCAAAGAAGCAAGTGGAAAGGTCAAGCGAAGACGAAGACACATTTATCACAACCTACGAAGGACTTCATTTGCACTTCATGTACCCATATTTTCTGTTGGATCATCAGCCACCACCCAAAAAGCCCAAAAGAACCATCTCAGAATCAGAATCCAAGTCCCACGAGAGCTCGGGACCCCCTCATGACTCGCTCAATGATGATCACTCTGCCTCGGACACCATTATTATGGGTCCTCAAGGGTTGCTTGAAGACGTTGTCCCTTTCAGGATTCGCAATCCGACAGGCAACATAGTGGCTTCCACTTCTTCGTCCTGCTCTTCTCACCGCTCTCCTCCGACCTCACCTTCGTCTCTGTCTTGGTCTCCAACCCAATCCTATTTATGCGAATGGCATGCCAATTGAGGCTAGAAGTTGATACAAGTCTCTCTCTGTTCGTTCTTTCCACTGTTATCAAGTAATTAAACGTGGGTTAATAATGTGAAAACGTGCTTGGATTAATGGTGTTGATCTCTGATGGTTTTTCCATTTGGAATAGTTAGACAGATCATATGTAGGAGAAAGAAAAGGATGGGACATCTAATCCACAATGTTATAATACAAATATTGAAAATTAACATCTATATTCAGGAGTTTAGAATATACAGCTTATGATATGGAAATTTTAAGTCTTGTTAACGTTGATTTGGAGTTTAGATTACTCGATGTGTATAAAAAAATTTTAGTTTGAAGTGGGTAAGACTTGAGGGGGCACTGGATATTCAACTTCAAATGTTCCTGACCCAAATTTCAGATCACAGGATAAATTGGCTTCTCTGATGCTTCAGGCTTGACATTTTCTTTAATGTGAAAGGTATAACAAATAAAATTTTAGAACAAGTTGAGCTCAAAAGTCTAATTTAGTGAAATTTTAAGAGTAAATTATGTGAAGACTTTGGAGAAACAAACAAATGAGGATGGTCCATGAGCATTTTGAATTCAGCCTTGGTCACAGTGACGGGTTGGTCTTGTTACTTTCACCAAAAATCTTGTCATTTCTGAGACCATAGATAGATAGATAGATAGCGATGTAAGGGAAAGGATGTCCAATGCTACAACCGTACAACTTCGTTGATGGAGAAGCAGTCAGGAACAAGCGGTTTGGATTAGCAAGTTGGGAGTTCCAGGAAAGACCCTTACGACCAAATCATGCAAATTGTGGTACGTTGAGATTTCTGGAAGGAGACTTTTTCGAGTCTTAGGAAACAACAAAACGGTGGGGTCTCAGCAAATGATAGGTCATTGCCCTCGCAGCTGGATCCTGGAAGAAGAAGACATATAGCAGGTTTAACTTGGATCATGTAGATCATGCAACTATTCATAAAACTTACAGTTACAATGATTAGCTATCTCATTGCCCAATTACAGTCTCTCACCCTGCTTTCTACTTCCAAACCATGTCCCTTCCTTTCACTTCTTTCTTCTTTTTAGTACTGATAACATTTGGTACAGATATTCTCACGTGGCGCGTTTGTTAAAACCTACACATCAACCTTATTAAGTTGTAAGCTAGTGTTTTCCACCTTCTCCAGAATTTTGGAAAGTTTACAGTACAAAGGCATCAGCTTTTGTTGTCCTCCTTGTCTTATGAGGTGTTGCTTAAATGGTTGGAGTTTCATATACCCCCAAGTAGCCTTGTCTGTCTTTCCTTATTCAGTTATCTAACTATTTCATTCGATTTTGAGCCCTGTTCATGCGGAATTTGATTATCTTTATTGCTGCTGCTTTATTAATTAGAACCTGATCCAATGTTAAACAATTAGGAACTGCAACTGGTTCATATTTGCCTGAACTCTCTTGTAAGTTCTCTGTACTTCAGAATGTACTCCAACGATGTCTTATCACCAACTCGCCTTTCCACCTCAGAAGCTCTTAATTCTAAGTATAAACTGAAAGTCTCAAATTACCTTGTTTGAGGTGGGCTATCAACTAAACTTAGATGTATCCTTACTTCAGCTTTCCTTGACATCTTGCAAAAATGAGGAGCGAATTCCTGAGACCATCATATAACACAAAAAGCAGTGTTCGACACCCTAGAAAATGCATCAACCACATTGTTCTCAATTTTTTTTAAAAATAATTTTAAAATCAACCCTTAAGTAACCAAAATTGTTGAAAAGGGGTAGAATTTCTGTTGTTCTAATTACAAGAAATTTAAGCTTTTATGACTAATGTAAATTTTAAAAAATGCCTCTCCATCTAATAATGACTCTAATGCTTCGCTATCATAATAAAAGTTAGGATTTCCTCCTAATATGATGAAAAGGTTGTACATCTTAGTGATAAGGAATTGTTCACATATGCAATTGAGTGCTTATCTTACATCAATACAACTCTCAATCCTCCTCTACTTGCATATGCTTCCACTTTATATGTCTTGAAAACTCTAATAAGGTTAATACTAGAGCATAAGTTAAAATTTATTTGAGTTGAATGAATGATTGTTCTGCCTTATTATTCCATTTGAATCCTCTTTCTTGAGTAAAATTGTCATGAATTTCTCATTTAAAAAAAGCCTTTGATGAATTTTTGATAGGGATCAACTAGCCCAAAAACTTTAAATGTTTTAACAATAATCCTCCACCCTCTTATGTGAATAAGGAGGATGATCCTCTCACTAGGAAGTTTTTTCAGCTATCAAAAGAAAATCAAATAGAAGCAAAGGTAAGGGATTCAAAAATAATTTTTTTTTTGATATATGAAAGTTATTGCATAGAATGTGAGGGAGATTAACTACCCTAAAAAGCTCTCTGTTTTAAGGGATTTTGTTTATAACACAAAACTATAGATTTTTGCTCTTTTGAAAACCAAAATTAGACTTGAGAATCTTAGAATTCTTAATAAACTGGGGTTTAGATAGAAATTTATCTCTAACCATCAAGCTTATGGATTTGGAATTTTTTTGTTGATGATGATGATTTCCTAAGGCTCTTTAGAAGGATTTGGAGTTTACAACTGAGGGAACTAACCAATTTATCTATGTCCAAAAGCTTAAGGCTATCAAACTTGAGATGAAAAGCCTTATGAGTAGAAGAGCTTCATCTACCCAACTAGCTATTCCTAACGTTAAACAAGAACTGACAGTTACATAAGAAAATATTACGATAGATCCAACCCTCTCTTATTGAATACTTAGAAGACTCTCTTGAGTCTTTACTTGTCAACTACCAAAGACCACGATAGCCTCATGGAACAAAAGGCCAAAACTAATTGAATTAAAGATGGTGACAGGTGGAAGAAATTCTTTTTAACTTTATTTTAAACAGAAAAATACAAATAGAATCTATTCCCTTAAGTTTCAGGATGGAAGTGAAATTACTCAACAAAGGGATCTTCTGATGAAAGCTAAGAGATACTTTAAAGTTTTTATGGATGTTCTCATACACAAGAAACTACTACTCCTCTTTTCTCCTTCATTAAAAAGAGAATCTTTCAAAAGCAAGCTACAATACTCTCTATGCCTATTGAGGACAAAGAGATAGAAGATGTGATTTTTCAAATGAATATAAACAAATCCTCAGGACTTGATGGTTTTAATGGCTACTTCTTTCAAAAAGCTGGCAGAAAATTGACCATATGGTATTCTCAAGGTGAGTGCTATTGAAGGAGATCAACTCATATCTGTTTGATTCCTAAGACCTCCTGTCCTTCTTCCTTTGAAGAGTTCAAACTTATTGCATACACCAAGTTCTTTTACAAGGTAATTTCTAAAATTCTGGCAAACAGGTTGAAGACAGTCCTGGATTCACTAATTTTTTATAATCAAAGTGTTTTATACAAGGAAGAAATATTGGGGATAATCTCTCTATTGTCCAAGAATTGATGAAAGGGTATCAAAGGAAAAATAACCCTCCTAATTGTATCATAAAAGTGGACTTCAAAAAGGCTTTTAACTATGTTGAATGGGGTTTATCCTTCAAACTTTGGAGATTTTAGGTTTCCCAAATGTGTTCATTAGGTGGGTTAAGACCTGTATCACTTCTCCATCTTACTCCATTATGGTTAATGGTATGCCTACTGATATCTTTAAGAGTGCTAGAGAACTGAGAAAAGGGGATCTCATCTCCCCTTATATCTTTATCATATTCATAAAGGTGCTAAGAGTCTTTATAAAGTGGGTAATAGTAAGAACTTTAAATTTTATAGCAAATGCAAGAAGGTAGGGCTTATTAATTTATACTTTGCGGATGACCTATTGCTCTTTCCAAGGCCTACAGTAAATTTATTGAACTTCTCATCTCGATATTGTCTATATTTAGAGATCTTTCAGATCTAGAGGTAAACCTAAAAAAGAACCGCTTCATCCTAGCTATCAGTGCAATCATAATGGAGAATAGAATCTCTCAAGTCATAATTACGAGTAGGAAACTAGCTCCTTTGACTTATTTGTGTCTTCCAATTATGGATATAATTCTCTAAATGCTTTCCCTTAATAGAAAAAATCCAGAGGAGATTAAGCATGAGGACTAACAAAGTGTCCTCATTTGGAGAGAGATTGCAACTCATTACATCTATTCTGAATTCCCTTCATATTTACTGATCTTCCAACATATCCTTAGCCAAAGGAGTCATAAAACCATTGAGAAGCTGTTTAGAAGATTTCTCTAGGGGAATCTAAGCTCGAACAACCATTTTGCTAAGGTCAAATGGTCAGAAGTATTCAAAAGAAATGAAGAGGGTGGTCTAGGATTGACCTCTATTGGAACCTTTAACATATTAGCCTTGATAAAAAATATATGGAACATCTTATTAGATAAGAAATCACTATGAATTAGATGGTTCAATAGCTACATTCTTAAAAGATCCAACCTTTGGTCTATTCTTATTAAACCCTCCTTTTCTTGGTCCGTAATTTAACTTTTGAAATTAAAACCTATCTTAGAACCCTCAGTTTTTTGTAAGGTAAGAAATGGAGACAAGACATTTTTGTGATTTGATAATTGAACTGGTAAAGGCCCACTAATTAAAATTCCATAAGCTCCTCGATCTTGGAATGGACTTCCTACCAACTCTAAAGTCAATTCAATCATAATAGACGGCTAATGGAATATTCTCGTAAATTTGCAACATCTCATTCCTAACTACCAACCTGACTTGGGAAGACTAAACTCCTTCCAATGTATCAATCTACCTCTTAGAATTTTCAGCATTATGAAACTTAGAAATTGACAAAATTAGGATAATCTAGAGCCGATTTAGTTTCCTATTGTATATCAAAAGTCATTCATGCCTAGCTACTCCATTCTTTTGTGGCTTGAAGTATTGAATAAATTGAGCACATTGGACAGAATAAACTACACACCTACTAACTCTACTTGTTTCCTCTGAAAGAAGGAGGAAGAATCCAGAAATCGTTCGTTTTTCATATGTCCTTTCTCTTGGTTCATATGGAAGAAGATTTAAGATCTGTGCATTGTTTTCAATGCAGGTAATACCTTCATAGATGCTCTTAGTTGGCTTCTGAAGCTAAACCATGTTCCTAACTACAACAAGCAGATATACATCATCTCTTTCAGCTCCTCAATCAAGGAGATTTGGCAATAGAGAAATATTAGACACGTTCAAAATATTACACGCTCTAGAAAACTCTAACATGTCGAATTAGAGAGAAACTCCTATGTGCCCTAAGGTTTGAAAGAGGCTGCCCTAATTTAGCATATTCGTGGCAAATCTATTAACATAAAGTGTGGATAAACAATCTCATATTAGGGTAGATCAATAAACTATTTATATAAGAAAGTACCTATCAGCGAAGGGGCGATGGTCCATGTAAGATGCAAAGATTAATCTTGAAGCTCTCCCCCATTCTTCTATCTGGAAGTGCTGAGCATGAGCACCAAAATTCACACAAGAGATCAACATATCTCATCTGTGAGCTCCTTCGCTTGGCGAATCCCTCTTCTGGAAATGTTGACAAACTCAATCCCTAATTTGGATGGTTCTGATGAATGGTGAAAGACATAATGGGTTCTCTTATCCCTTTATGTTAACCGCAAAGTTTTCTTGTGGGTCTTTAGATGCATGAATGTGATTACTAAGTGTCGTCGTTTCATATAATTTTGTAACGATTCATGTAATTTTGTATCCTATTGTTGAACACGTGATTTATATGTGAGAATGCTCTTATATTAATCCAATTCCTTTATTTTTTCAAACAGAAACTTAGGTATTGACTAGTAACTGACTCAGTCCTTTTAATATCAATTGATGCCTTTACTAGTGTAATAATATAGCTTGAGTATTCTACATGATCAAATTTACCATCTTAGATAATAAAGTTTTATCCTTCAATAATTGCAACACATACCATAGAATCTCAATATGTTGTTGTACTTATATGTTGTATCCAATGTATTGTTAAAAACGACTAATAAAAATATTCTTGAAATAGAGTGTTCACGAGATTTCAAAAGGTTATCTAATTTCATGATAAATAAATCTCAAGTCCAACTTGGAAAAATAATGAACATCTTAAATTATCTTTCCAACACTTATACCTTGGTTTGTAATTTTCATTACACTAAAAAACATAATTATTTGTTCCTCTTCTCGTCCAAATCTTTACTATTAGTTGTCTTAACCCTTTTATCAATAACTCCATTCAAATCATTCTTACAACCACCATTATTAATGTGATTAGGCATCATTCCTTTAGTTTGTTTAATTCCTCCATTAACCCTATTGTTGTCTCATCCTTTATAATATGCTTGTTCAAGTTCCTCATGAATTTTAAGTAACATTGACAAACTAATTCCTACTTCTTTGCTAAATCATATTCCAGAAATCTAGAAAAAAAGATATAAATATAAAATTATAACCATTATGTTGTTGCTAACAAATACCACTCTTTTTTGATTTGGATCTTCCAAATCATTCCCGCAGGAAAGATTTCGTTGAAATTGTTCGTTTGGAAATTTCTTGTAAGCTTGATACAAATTCCTAAGGTTAATACACTTAATATAATACTCAATTTTCTTCCTAAGCCTTTTAGAAATAAATTAACTAAATAAGAGTCTACTTTCACTAAATTATGTGATAAAAGATCAAATTGCTTGTGGCACTCTTTCATAATTTCATTTTGCCTTAAATTCTCTAGCTCTCTAATTAGATTATTAGTAAAAGAATCTTCAAATCGCTAATTTAGTTTTAGAGTATACTTTCTTCATTTCAATTCATTTAACGTAAATCAATTATTTATTTACAATTTCTGTCACTACCATGTTTCATAAGATAGGTGCAACACTATTATTTTTGCTTTTAAAATCCACCCATTTAATCTTAACTCATCAAAATGAGAAAATGTTATTATGTTAAATATTATTGGAAATGTGTATCTTCATCCATAACAACCTTCTTGATATTTTTTCGGTGGTAGTTCCTTCATGTGAACCTTTAGTTGGTGTGCCTCTAAATCATAATAGTCAGATTCCAAAACTAATGACAGTTAGAGTGTTAGATTACTTATTCACATGAATTACATCACATTGGAATGAATTTGGTGCATTTAGGATATGATTTTATGGTTTCAGAGCATAGATTTATGGTTTCAGAGCATACACACATGAATTTTGATTTAGAAAAATTGCCCTCGATTGACATGTTCTGGGTTATAAAAGTTTATAAATAATTATAACATGATTGTGTTTTTCTAATGTCTTGTCTTTTGATTAACCAATAAAAAAGAATTGATGGATCACAATTAGTAATTTGGATTTATTTGTCACAATTGGAAGATTGACAAATTAAAATGTACATTTAGACTAGGAAAATTTTCAAGTGGCCAGACAATTGACATGTGAAAATTTAGGATAACTAAGCCTATAAATTGAGTGACATATGACAGTATAATTAAGTGACAAATGACCTAAGAAATAAGTGACATTTGGCAGCCTAAAGAGAGGACATGTATCTGGCCTAGACACTTGACAAGTGTCCTTAAACTCATCCTCCACTCACACCGTATGACACACACATGGCAAAGTCTCTTCACTTGTTGTTTTCTGTTGAAACTCTGTTCTTCTTCTTCCTCTCATTGCCAAAATTTACTTCTCTCTCATATCTATGTGTTTCTGCCTAAATTATGCTCAATTTCCATACCCAAATCTATGAAAAGTCCCTTATAAAGATAGTTACAGAAGCAAAACATTGTTGTAATTGTTGTAATCTTCTTGTCTTTGCTGAAACCATACTACTCCCACCAGATGATCTTTCATGCATGTGAGGCAAAGCAGGCTCGATACATTAAGGTGGCATTTGAGTTAAAAAAGTAAGTGAAGTACTGATCTATTGTGGCTTGTATTAGGAAAATTTTGTGATTATTGATTAGGGATAGATTGAATGTGGTGTTGATGTTAAAGTTGTGCTGGAAAATGATGGATGAATTGGTTACTTTTCTATTATGTTTTTGAATGCATGAAAATATTAGTTTATAAGTTGTTATATAGATGATCTAATTTGGGATTTGAGGTATAATTGATGATGAATTCATGCTAAAGATAGGTATTAATGAAGTGTTCTCATATCTGGAAAAAGTTAGGATTACATGTATGATGGTATAAAGCGAATAGTAATGAAACAAATGAGTAGATTTTTGTTAGATTTAATGTAGCCAATATGGAAGCCAGACTAACATGAAATGAAGTAGCTTTAAAGGACATGAATTCTGGAAAAATTCCAGCAGTAGTGATGTCTCTAAATATGTGAAATTCATGGAGAATTGAGGAAGAAAGGCTGTGACACCCACATATACCCCCTGGGAGGATATTGTGAGTGCCATATACACACAAAATACACTGAACACGAAGCATTTCGAAACATACAAAACACTTTATACATACATTACCAGAATCTCAACAAACATACATCGCATGTCAAAATTTTGGAAAGCAGCCTGAATTAAGGTCATTACAACCTATCAAAATAAAAATTTATGAGTTATAGACATCAGATACAAGTCCAAAAATAAACGCAAAATACATGTGAACAAAACTTTGGCCATCGAGGTTGTCTTGTCCCAGTTCCTACGTCTCTCTGTCAGAACCTACAAGGGACAAATCCACCGTGCTAAGTGTAACACCCCACTCCCGCCGAACCCGAACCCGATATCGATCGTGATACCCGAATCCGTGCCCCGCGAGGGTGG
>JANZXR010000004.1:32708366-32718547 GCA_027575705.1 Erythroxylum echinodendron | reverse complement strand
TTTCCTAACTTCTCCGATTGACCTCACTTGGGCCCGTTTCTCAGGTCCGACCCGTTCTATGGAAACGGGATGTTACACTAAGCATATAGCTTAGTGAGTAATAACTAATCTATGGATAAACTGACAACTTATCATAATGAATCATGTAATAATATATACATGCATTAAACAATAAATCAAACATAATATATTTTAGAACAAACTTTATAATTAAAAGAACTGAATATCACAAGAGAGTATAAACCCTTCAGAATCAGAACACAATAATGTTTAAGTCATAATCAAACATATGTCAGAATCACAAAACTAGATAACTGCTAATCCATCAACAGAAGTGAGTAACAGGACTTATATAGAAGAGACCGAAGTCTCGACACCGAAGTATCTCAGAAGAGACCGAAGTCTCAACACCTAAGTGTCAATATCAGAAGACACCGAAGTGTCAATAACAGAAGACATTGAAGTGTCACAGAAGCAGTTGTAGACCCTTCTAGGCATGCCTATTTACCTACGACTAGGACTTGACAATTTTAAAACCAAACAAATTCATTTCATGTTCAACATAATTAGGCAATCATTACTTTTATGCCAAAATTCAAACATATTAATCTAATAGCTTTGCAAATCATTCAATGGATTAAAGTCAAACAGCAAACAAACAGTCAAAGCAAAACTATCCAAAATTTCTCACTAGATTTCTTACTAAATTACCCACAATTATTCAACAAGACAATACTTACAGATAAGACCATCTAAATTACTTACAAAATTTACCCTCTAAAATTACTTACAAAATCTCCCTTATTATTTATTATCTCGATGTCCCGGCAATATCTAGAATCGGTCGCTCGATGGGTTCCTCTAAAACATTTAATAGAAACACATATCATTATTGTGCACAATCATGAATTCAATTATGCACATTCATGTATACTGAATATGTATGATGCATGTTTATGACAAACTCCGGGTTTCTTATCCTTAATCTTGTTGCATTTTCAATCATGCAAAATCGTACTCAAATTCTCATTCCAGATTTATTTCACAACAACTTTCAGGTCCACTTTGTTCAATTATTACATTCAAGAGCGAGAGGTACTAAGGTGATACTTTCTTTTAGAAAGTTTTTCCCTCTTTGTCTTAGGTTTCCAATGATACCAAGTTTATCCAATTTAGTTTAGTATACTGAAATTTATACTCAAAAGATTTCAAATTGTTCTTAAGCTTCAACAGAATTCTTATCTCAACTTCCAATCAGATTCTGAAATTCCTAAAGGCAGAATTAGAATTTAATCTCTTCATAAACTTTGTAGCCTTATGACTCTAATTTAATCCAAATCAAAAAAATCACTCCATTTGGATAACTACAGAGAAAGTTATGCCCAAAATACCGAAGCATGTTCTATGCTGGAAAGTTCGCTGAGGCAAACTTTTCCAGAGAGGAAAAGTTTACATGACATCTTACAAGTTGGCCGTGGCGAACTTCATCCTTCAAGTTGGTCGCGATGAACTTTGACAGAAGTATACTTCATTTTCTAGATTTTAAATTCAAGCCAATTTTCTAGACTCTTAAGGACATAATTCAAATTTGATTCCTTCATGAAAAATTTAGCTATATGTCTCTAGTTTACTCTAAATTAAACTTCATCCAATTTGGATATTTATAGATCAAGTTATTCCCTAAAGACAGATGCATGTTTAGTAAAATTCTGCATATCCTAACTCCATCTGACTTCAAACTTTCACCAAGTTATACACATCTCTGAATCTACTTCTTCCTTCAACACCCACACCTACATCAACACCATTCATGCATGCAATAATCTACAAGCATGAAAATGTATACCAATTACGCATGCATACAGTTACAAACATTAAAACTTGAATAAACTTATTTGACTAAGCTTCTTTCTTTAACAAAATTTCCAAAACTTAGGAGAGCAAATGAGAGTTTTGTTGGATGCAACAAAGGAAGGAAGAGTGAAATAAGCAATTGACTGAAGGTTTATAAGTTTTTTTGGTGATGGATGAGCCAAAAACACTAACAAATATAAAAAATAGTTGTTCAGACGATGGAGGAGTAAGGAGGAGATGAAGTCGTCAGTGGAGGAAAAATGAAAGTTCAAAAATGCAAAAACCATTTTTCCTAATGCCTAGGTGTCCCTTTTTAATAATTGACACATGTCTCCAATAAATGTGTTACATGTGTCTTCCAAGTAGGCGACCATGTCACTTATTAATAGGTCCATTTGTCACTCCATAATTTGTCTCTTAATTTCTTTATTTTTTCTTAATCTAAAATACCTCAAATTTTCAATAAATTTCCAAAACATCCTAAATGTCTCCAAAAATGCAGAATTAATAATAATACACACCAATTTAATAATACAAGACAATTAATTCATAATTCACCAAAATTCCGAAATAACAACTATTATCACCAAATAAATTTGTAACACATTTAATCCAAAATTCTTACTTTAATAACTAAAAAAAATATATCACTTATACCCGGAACATGTCATGAATGCATGTATAATATTGGTATGAGTCCAAAAAGGCATATGCACAAATAAGCAAAAACTCAATTATGCCAAGCATATCATGCATTGAAATTCTTTAATATTTTAACCCCTAATATGGGGTATTACAATTCTTCCCTCCTTAAGAAATTTCGTCCTCAAAATTTACCTCGAACTATGTGTGTATTGCATGACGATAGACGCGCAAGGTGATTGTCAATATCTAGACATTGCCAGAACATCAAGGCAATAGCTTTTCTGGAGCATACTATGAGTTAACTTAGATGTGTAAACTAATTTAAATGTGCTTCTATATGAATTGTATGTTTAATCTGAAATGTGTGTACAATTGATTGATAAATGTCAGACTTAGATCCGAGGAGCTTTATATACGATATGTGTTTATTGAAATGAAAATATGGTATATGAAATGATGCATCTCATCACATTGAAATGCATGATCCGATGAAGGAGTTTTGACCAGAGTAACCGAAGTAGGAAAAGAGCTTTGAGCTTAGGATTATGAAAAAGAGCCTCAAGCTTAGATGACATGGACTTGGTATTCATAATGGATGCAGGTCATAAATGATTTCGATGTCCAAAATAGATACGGGACAGTAAATTGGGTTAATAGGCACTTGGTCACAAGAAAGCAAAAATGAAAATGGAAACACATGTGCATTTACATATACATCCCTATGTGTATCAAATGATTGAATTGAAATGTATTATTTAATTGTTTAAAATAGTGAAATTATAGTTGAAGTCAATGAAAAATGTGTTATGATATGCTTGTGAAAGTATGATAAAGTACTTGTACTTGTTGAAGTATTATGAAATGTGATGTGGTATTCAATACTAGATGATATGATATATTTATTTCTGTTATCTGACTTGAGTGAATACATTGATGATAGTTCACTTGTCGAGTTCGTAAACTCATCAAAATTGCAACACTGTTTTTCAGGTTCAAGGGAGTTATAGCTACTAAGGTGATATAGTAGAAGTCTAGTACTTGCATTTTGGGGACAAGAATTGCTCAAAGGTCTGATCAATTGAATCTGAGGAGTCTAGATAGATGTCTTGTGTATTAACATCCCATTTCATGTTATATTTTTGGTACTGATATTGAACTCAAACAAACGTTGTGTAATGTATATGTAGATTGTGAATTGTAATGACATGTGACTTTTATGTTTATGAGTGAAATGGGAAGAATTGAACACTTAGAATGCTTATGATATGTTTGATGTCTTTAATGAGTTAGTTTGATTTTCCTAATGTATCATTTTCATAGAGTATATTTTCGAATATCCTCTGGTATGTTCAAGTATATGCTCTATAGGAGTGTTATGTTACAATTATTGTCAGAAAGTTTACTAATTATTTGACTTAATCTCTTTTAGCTCCTTGATATCTTTTTGTTGTTTATCTTTCATTTCCTTTAATTAATTACATATAGAATCATTAAATTTACTCTGGCCATACAATATGGTTCCCTTTATTGGAGAATGAGAATTAAGTTTCTTAAAGCACGAGAATAGGACTAAAAGTAGAGGAAGTTTTTTAGAGCACGAGAATAGAATAAGAAGTGGAAACTCTTTTTCTATTCCAGCACAAAATAAAGTACTATGTTGCCTATTTATAGGCTTACAATAGATAAAAGGTCAGTACTAAATCACTAATTAAAAGATAAAATAAATATGTTGACAATTATGAAATATGGATTTGATGAATCCTACTACCTAATTAGAGGAAAAACTATAATCCTACTAAATAACTAAAGGATAAACATAATCATTATTTTAATTTTTTGAGGCATTGTCTTCAATACTCCCCTTTGCTTCAAAACTCATTACTTCCATCAATAATTTGAATTTTTCATTCTTAGCATACAAAAGCAACTTGGTAAATATATCAGCAACTTGATCAGTGGTACCACAAGGTTTCATTTCAATTATTTTTTCAAGTACCAATTTTTGGATGAAATGATAGCAAATATCAACATGGTTCATTTTATTATGAAAGGTTGGATTTTTTGTCATAGAAATTATTGCCTTATTGTTATAAAGGATCTCAAATACACCATCTTATTGATGTAGAAAATCAACTAATAATCTACTTAACCAAATAGCTTAACAAGTGGATGTCGTTGTAGAAATATATTTAGTCTCAAATGATAACAAGGCCACAATTTTTTGGTTTTTTTAACTCTATGAAATAGCACCCAAATTAAAGGAAGAAACATAACCGGAAGTACTCATCTTATCATCCAAACAACCTACCTAATCTTTATTAGTAAAACTAAATAGCTTGAAATTTGATACTTTTAGGTACCAAAATCCAAAGTCAACATTTAAAATAATATAACAGAGGACCCTCTTTGTTATCCTGAGGTGATGCATTGTTAGGTTATGCATAAACTTGGAAATAACACTTACAAAAAATACTATATCAGGTATTATATGAGACAAGTAATTCAAGCAGCAAATCATACTTTTAAAATATTTTGCTCTCACTATATCAATAATGTTATTAACGGTAAGTGTCTTATTCACATTCATAAGAGTCATAGTTGTTCTTGCAATTCAATATATTAAACTTGTTCAACAAATTAGTAGCATATTTCCATTGAGAAATAAAATTTTCATCAATATGTTGTTTCACTTTAAACCCAAGAAAATAATGTAACAAACTCAAATTTGACGTCTTAAAATTTTTATTATGCAAAACTTACATTCAATAACAATATAGTCACGAGAATCTATATATATTACATCATCAATATAAAGACACACTACTAAGAAATTAGTTTTACCTTTCTTTTCTACATAAAAGGCTAGCTCATTTTAACTTTGTCAAGCCCTGTTTTCAAGAAATACAAATCAATCTTATTGTACCAAGCTTTTGGGGTTTGCTTGGGTCCATTCAAAGCCTTCTTTAACTTATAAACTCTAGTGTTTTCATCATTGAAAAAACTTTAAGGATGAGAAACATACACCTCTTCTTCTACTTCACCATTCAAAATGCCAGACTTAACATCAAATTGATATACTAGCAATTCCAATTGTGCAACTAAAGCTAAAAAAGTTCTCACTATTTCAAAGCTAGCCATCAGAGAAAATGTTTTGTCAAAGTAGACTTCTTGCTGTTGTGAGTACCCCTTAGCAACCAAATAAGCTTTATGCTTCTAAATTGTATCATCAACATGATACTTCATTCTAAACATGCATTTTAGCCCAATGACATTCTTGGCTTTTGGTGCATCGACTGACTCCCAAGATTCACTTTTTTTATAGCCAACATTTGTGTTTCATTGAAACTAGTCGTACTTTGCTTTCTAGAACTTCATCATAATAAATAGGGTCAGAAATATATAAGGAAAAATTGCACGAGGATTACATATCACTCAAGGAATGAAATTTCTTTGAAAGAGTTTCTAGAGAAGAGTTTGCTGAAGAAGATAAAGCGTTACTTGGTGTCGATTGAATGGATCATGAGGTATTGCCTCGAGAACAAACAATTGAACTTATTGACTCTAATGATTAATTCCATGATTTTCAGGTGTACTTTCTGGAACGTGAGGTGTTACCAGTGCTTCATTTTTGTTATTCTAGCTCCACTTTTCTTCTTTATTAAACCTAACTTCCTTGCTGATAATCACGTTGCCACGTACAGGATTATACAACTTATATACTTTGCATTGAGGACTATAGCCAAGAAAAATAGATTTTTTTATTTTCCATCAAGTTTATAGTGAGAAGTAATCAAAGCATATGCTATGCAACCAAAAATTTTCAAGTGACTTACCTTTGACTTTCTACACTTCCAAGCTTCATATAAGGTTCGATTCATAATTGCTTTTGTCGGTGAGATTTTGAGAAGATACACCATTGGCCACACCTTCTACCCGAAATTGCTTCAGAAAACTATTAATTGTCATCATGCTTTTAGCCATTTCAACCACCATTCAATTTTTCACTCAGCCACTCTATGTGGCTCTAGTACGTGTGGTATTGATAACTCCCTACGAATGTTATTTTCTTAATGGAAAGTTTCAAATTCTTTGAAGGTAAATTCACCATCTTGATCCTAACAAAAAGCCTTTTATAGAACACCCACTTTGCTTTTCTATCAATTGCTTGAATTTCTAAAAAATTTTAGATTTGAATTTTAGAAAATAGACCTAATTTATTTAGTTGCAATTATCGATAAACAACAAAAGATATCGACTTCCCGCAAAGGACTTAACACTTATAGGGCCATAAATATCATAATATACTAATTCAAGACAACATATGCTTTCTAAGATTTATTATAGGAAATGAATTTCTACTTTGCTTTCATAAACACAATCTTCACAAAAATCTAAGTGCATTAATTTTAGGCAATTCCATAATCCTATTTTTCTAAGTTAACAATTTCAGTCCTTTCACGCTCAAATGTCCATAACATAATGGCCATAATTTTATACCACTAGTTATAGCAACCAAAGCACAATTTTCATATATACCAGAGACTTCAAAAGAAAATATTTTATTTTGTGCCATAGGAATGCTAACTATTTCTGACCTGATTTCTTATCATAAACACAACAACTACGTTTTCCTTTCCACTTGCATTAGCTTATTATCTTCAAAACGAACTTCACCCTTTTATGACTCGTCAGGTTCTTTAAAAAATGACTTTGTCCTGGTCATATGATTGGATCATGTACTGTCTCCAAACCATACTCCACTAGAAGCATCAACAATGGAAGAATGAGCCGTAAATAAATTACTTTCCTCTCTAACTTTCTATGTAAGATTTGCTTGCTTTTGCTCATTTCTAAGTTTAGACCAACAATCAGTTTCTTTGTGACCAAATTTTTTATAATAATAGCATTGTATTGAATTTTTGAACTGTCATTATTCACCAAATTGTTCTTTACCTCTGCCTCTGCCACGACTATGACCTTGAAAGCACATCTACCTTGTCCAAGACCTTCAAATTTTCTGATTTCCCTTTATACGAAGAATCGCCTTTTACCTATAGAACCTTCGTATCGCCTAAATATTCTTATTTTAGAATCTCCTATACTTGAGAGGAGGTGCTAGCTGATAAAATTCGAGAAAAGATATCACCGTCAAGTAACAATTGGACGAGAACAAGAGCCTTTGTATCCTTTTTATGAAGTTGTCATCAAACCAAGTTTTCACTGAGTCTCGTAACTCTTGAGGAGCATAGTCTTTATTGTAAGACTCTAAAGATGATATTTTTCACCTTTAAAAATTAGAATTAGTGGTTGAGATGAAATAGAAGCAGTGTCTGCCATGACTGCCATAATACCACTGTTGTGAGTTAAATATAACGCTCCATGCAAGAAACAAGAAACATGAATTAAGAATTAAGAGAGAAAGAAAGGAGGAGGAGGAGAAGAAATTTCAGCACAATCATTCGTTATCCCTTAACAACAGTCCAACTATCTTTTTAACAAAATATGTTTTCATTCGCAAAAGAATTACAGCATGGAGCAGCTTTTTCTTGATATATATTTAACTAAATCGTTTTTCGCGATGTGATGAGGACTGACAGATACAGAAGAATACATGTCAGCAGATAGATTGACATCTTCAAAGTTTCAAAGCAGCAATGGCAAGTGATGTGGTGGGGCAGAATGTGACATATAATGGATGCAGGAAGGGAATGTTACTGTGTCTTAACCTGATATAACCTCAAGTATGTAGTAGCATCAGACCAAAACTTCATTGAATTCTAGCAGATATGACACAAGAAGTGCCTGGCTAGAGCTATTTGGATTCGAGTTCTTGAATCAAGCTTTTAAACTTACAAACTAACTCGCTCAAAGGCTTCATTAGAAAGTGGGAGTAAATGTTTGATTCTGCTGATTAACAAGAATTTATAATGGGGATGATCAGGACTCCTGTAGGCTACATGGAAACGACAAGTTATGTTTTACTTTTCTTTAGTGTAAAAGCCTGGTCTAGAGCCAGAAGTTGGCAAGTTGATGACCTCCTTTTCGGAAAGCAAACAAAAGATGAGGGGTACATACCTCCTGCAATGAAGCTAATAATTCATTCATCCAGTCTATGCCAATGCCAAACTTCAAACCACCCATTTGGCAAATACATAATGATGATTAGTCATGAAAGAAACTGATTGGTAAGATACCACTAGAGCAAACCCTGTCATTTTCTGGCTCAAAACAAAATCTTGCTCCCATTAAGGTCAACAAAACCAAGTTAATCACTATTTGCCATTGTCTAAACTTGTATGCATGTTGAAGTATTATTGGTGTATGAAGTACTAACCAATTCTGCTTTAGGCAAAAAGTTCTATCAATCAAACATCAGTACATAAAAAGCATGCAATTAAGTACAAATTGTACACAAACCACTAGGCTTTACCAAATTAACTAAAGAAGCCTTTCCAACTCACCCACTTAAGCTGCTTTAAGTTAGTTCTTACTTTACTTTTTTTTTTCAATATACTTTATTGAAGATATTTTCTTAATCATTAGATAGATTCTCACTTCGCTACTCACCTATCATTAAAGATATTATTATTATTATTCTTATTATTATTATTATTATTATTATTATTATTATTATTATTATTATTATTATTATTATTATTATTATTACCTATTTTTTACAAAAAAAAATTAAATAAACTTCATATTGTATATGATATTTAATAAATTAAATATTTATTTAAGGACTTACAACAAATTCCTGTCAAACAATAAGTTCAATGTTAGAAATTCAAACTTAAAAACGTGAACACTTTGAATTCGAGTTCTTTTACATCAATGGCTTAACGTGGTTCAGTGATAAAGGAGAGGTTAAATTCTCTTCCTCAATGTCACTAGAGCCAGAAGTCGAAGTTGCAATTGTTACCATTGATGTTTAGTTACATAAGTTAGAACATTGACAAAAATATGTTCAATACTTACCTCCCTTTCTACGAAAGTTCTGATCAAAAGTCAAATTTGACATACATGGTACTGAACAGCTCACTTGAAAGATCTACACAAATTCCAAATGTGAATTCAGTAAAAATTCTGATGAAAACTTCCAAAAAAAAAAAGTGGGTTAATATATAAATATGAAATATATTTAAATATTAAATTAGAGAAGCATTTCTAGAAATAAATCAAATTATAAAAGTGTAGCACATTAATTTTACTCTTAATTATTATCATTAATGTGAATACCGTACCATACTGGTTAAAAAATGATAATGAAATATTAGTTTCAGTACCGGATTTAAATACCGGTCTGTACCGACCGGTACCGGCCGGTATTATAAATACCGGCCAAATACCGGTTAATACCGAAAAATTTGAAAAATACAGGAACTAAATTGCAAAATTTTTAATTTTTAATTAAAAAATTTAAAAAAATCAAAAAAAAAAATTAAAAAATTCCCTCCTTCTCGCTTCCATCTCCCGCCTCTCACTCCATACCCCCCCTTTCTTTTTTCAAATGTTTTTTAATTTATTAGTTAAACTTTTTTAAGTTTTATTTTTAAAATAAAATAAATATTTTATTACTAATTATATATTAAATAAAAATAAAAATAAATTTTTATTTAAATTAATTTTAATATTTTATATCATATCATATTTATTAATAAAGTATTAATAAAAATATTTAA
>JANZXR010000004.1:32649289-32696350 GCA_027575705.1 Erythroxylum echinodendron | reverse complement strand
TGAATACATATAATCAAATAATCCTAGGAATTCATCTAGGTTGACTCACAGTGTGCTCCCAGAAGTTATTGCCTGGACGGTCCGGCAATGTCCGTCTGTCGTTTAATGCGTTCATCTAAAACAGACAGAACACATTCGTAATTACCATCTTTTGTATAAACGTATCAACATTATCAAATTATAGGAAATATGCATGATGCACGTTCAATGGAACTTCCCGTGTTTCCCCATAATCTCGCTCTCTCTTAGCAGAACTTATCACAAACCTCTAATATCACAGTTCAGTTCTTATTGCCCTCTCGTAACTTAGAGGAATGCAATAGATATAGGTTTATTTATAGAAGGTGCATCTTTACAGACGATGTACCCTTACAGAGGAAGATTAGTTACAGAAGAAGACGATATACAAAAGAAGATGATTCACAGAAGGAGATGACGTCACCCAGAGGAAGCTGACGCCATCACAGAAGAAGGCTTCCTCTTAACATAAATTTTTATAAAGAGATCAGAATTAATTGTTCTCTATATGATTCGAAAGAGGGAATCACGATATACAAACTTCATGAAGAGCTCGAAGGTCAATTTTATCTTCTGAAGGATCAAAAATAGGACAGAAGATGTACCATAAACAGTGATACAGACGATATTTTATGATTGCCATAACTTTCTCTATAGACATCGGATCAAGATGTTCTTTATACTGTTTGAAAGAGTATTTTAAGATCTATAATTTTCATAAAGACTTAAAGGTCAATTCTATCTTCTGAGGGATTGAAAATAGGGCAGAAGATAGTTGATGAACAATGACCCAGAAGAAGTTTGGGAACAATAACACAAACGATGTTTTATGATCGTCATAACTTTCTCTAGAGGGATCGGATCAAAGTGTTCTTTATATAGTTTGAAAGAGGATTCCAAGATCTGCAGCTTTTATGAAGACCTAAAAGGTCAATTCTATCTTCTGAGGGGTGGACAATGGGACAGAAGATAGGTATAGACGAACATAGAAGAAGCAAAACACAGAAGGAGTTTATGAACAGTAATATAGACAAAGTTCATTCGTCTGTAAACAGTAATACAGACAAAGAGAGTGAACAGTAACATAGACGAAGTTCATTCATCTGTGAACAGTAACACAGACGAAGTTCATTCGTCTGTGAACAGTGATACAGATGAAGTTCATAAACAGTAATATAGACGAGGTTCATTTGTCTGTAAACAGTAATACAGAAGGAGTTTATTCACAGAGGAATCAAAACACAGACGAAGTCTGGCTCAGAGAGAAATGCATCTTAACAATGATGCATCCTCACAGAAGAAGATAACTGACGACAGAGAATGACTTATAGAGGATGCATTTACATCTGTAAGGTAATTTACAACAGAAAATGACTTGTATAGGATGCATTCACGTCCTTACAGAGGAAGATGACGTCACCCAGAGGAAGTTGACGTCATCACAGAGGATATAAAACAGAAGACGAGAGAGCAGAACATATTATCCTTCGTGCCTAAACGAGTTCTATACATCATATACCTTGCTATTACACTTCCAAATATGCAAGGATCATCTATACTACTCCCTCCTTAGTTCCAAAAAAAACATCAAACAATTCCAAATAGCCAAAACTCACATATATACCAAAATCACAGTCTACGATTTATGCTTACATATTCTTTCTGCATCTTCTTCTCTCTGAGGTTACTTATTAACTTAACTAACAGTCAGAACCCTTATATTATCTCTCCAATGTGAACTCCTTTTCATGTAGATATATATATACATATTTAACATGCACATGCTTATTTACACAGTGGAAACAATATTATAACCACTTACTCGCTTAGCAAGTGCTCAGTGTAAGTGCTTTAACACTGAAATCAGGATCAGCACCACAAGGATTTCTGGATCTCTATTCGATGGTGAAGGTCAGGGGAAAGAGTTGCTATAGTGGGTATCTTAGTTAGGAATTGAACCTATAATAGATTCTTCCTAACTCAATTCGTGAGTCCACTCTATGTCCCTCACGTATACTATTCATCTCCACTGACTCACCATTTGTCATAATGACAATCTGAAATGGAACCTTCCTAACTTAAACAATATTATCCCCATGCTCCTCACGTGTACTAAATGCCAAATGAGAGCATATATATAATTGAACGTTCATTTAGCTTAAGTCATATAAATGTCTCACATAATTATGAGTTCTAGCCGTATGAATAGGTGATGGGATGTTATAATCCTCCTTTCAATATGTCTCTTCATAATCATTATCCTAATGGTATCTAGCATACTAATCATCAATCTATCCCTTACTGGTAATATCCGTCCATTGAAAGTCTCACTTATGTTATCATCAACAATTGGATACTTTGAATTAAATGATTGATATGACCTAACCTAAGTCTTCTTTGAATATTCAAGCAAAGAAACAGTATATCTAGGTCTAATTTTGTCTAACCTCTTCTATTACTCATTGAAATATTAAATATATGTTGACCATGAATATGCCCAAAATTGTCTCCTTAAGTCTTTTCCACCTATAAATGCCCATTATAATAAATATTTGTAACATACATTTGATAGTGTGATCTCAACAGTCCTTATTAATCTATAGATACACAAGTCAATCAAAAGAAGTCTACGTTAGATTTATAGGAAATATATAACATGGCATTATTATATCAAATAACAAATAAAAAATGTGTGTGTGTCTTGCATATCAGATATTATGGTAACCCTATCTCCATGATTTAACTCCAAATCAATTGATAATAGTGACACGAACTAACTCAATAAATCAGTATTTTTTACTTTCATAATAGCTCATGCTATTAGAGATGGCCATAGGTCGAGTCAAGTCAGGCCTGAGCCCAAGCTTGAGCCCAGCCGCCTAAAATTTTTTAAAATTAAAAATATTAAATGACTTTGGGTAAGTCAGGGTTAGGCTCAGACTCAGGCCAAGTCATTTTGCTTATAAAGGTCAGGCCTTAGATTAAGTTGGGTCGAGTCTGGGCAGCTCAAGCCTGGCCTGAGGCTTGGTCAACATGGGCCAAACCTGGGCCCGGACATAGTTGCCATCCCTACATGCTATAGTATACATACCTCCATATCCATTCTTTCTAACTGCACCGATTAGTTATCTTTGGAATTTAGTATTCAAAAGGCAATCATCTATCCTAAGTATATAACCTTTTAAATTGCCAAAATGAGGTATCTAGATTTCATGAAATTTGTAATTCTATAGTTAAAATGTGATTACTGAGTTTTAACTTATTGATATAAACTTGAAGCATGGAATATTCACGAGTAATGTTCTCTCCTTCCTTAACTCCCTCTTAATAGCTTTATACATAGTTAAATTCACAAATATATTCAACTTCTCCCTACGTTCTTCAATCATCGTTGTTGTGGTTATGCTAAGCTTCTATAAAATTCAATTTTTGAAGTACCTACTTAAAATTTGGGCTGATACCATTTTAAGGTTGTTTGTTATGAAATATGTACGTTTAAGTCTACAGATTTGAATTTTAAAACATTTATCATTAGTATCATATGATGTATATAGCTCCTACTTGCATTCTTTGATGCATCTCACTTTAATCTACTTAGATTCACTTTTTTCGATTTGATGCTAAATCTTGTAGCTACTGAATAATCAATAATAACATTTTTGAATTATTTAAAATTGCCAAATTCCAACTCAATGTAGATTGGTTGTTTCATTGTCTACTTTATGTCTAACACTTTTACTAAGCCTTCCAATTGCCTCCTTAAGCTCCTCTCCATTAGGGCATTCATTAAAATTTAAAAAAAACTCCCATAATCAGTAAAGTCAACCTCCATTTGTTGGTGGCCATTTAGAATTAACACATTAAATGAAGAAACACCATTAACTAAATCATTATTATATACATCATGCTCAGACCCCATATCCCCATTGGGCCTTACATCGACATCAGGCTCAACATCCTCATTAGGCTTAACATTCACATATGGATGAACATCCTTATCAGGCACAACATATCCATCAGGTTGAACATCTTTATTAGGCCCTATATTGACATTAGGATGACCATTCCCATCAAGCATAACTTCTATTATAGTCAAAACTTATTAAGCCAAAATCAAAATATTAAGCTTATATGCAACATATAAATCAATTTTGTCTTATATTTTCAAAAGTTTTATCAATTTAATATAATTATCATTAGATTCCATAAGCCATAAAGACTTATTGAATTTAAATTTTAGAATTTTAAAATACAACTTGTCAATTTTTTAATAGCCAAGTTCATTCCCTATATTGTAAATTTGTCTATGACGGACAAAATTAAGGTCAACTTTGTTATAATAATATAATGACCCTCCTTCATAAGTCAACTTATGATCTGGCTTGAAGTGGCCATCATATTATAATTTAAAAATTCTATATTGAGTCATTAGAACGCCAAAAATGATAAGTACATAAGCAAATATAGATTTAGGAATATATACAATACAAGCACATATTATGAAACAAATAAACACTCATAAAAGAATCTTATTCTTTCTTTTCTTAATTCTAATATATAATTGCTTACACGTTTAAAAAAATCAGGAATTAATATCCATAAGAGAAGCTTCAAACAATGCCTATTAATACACCATGAGTAGTTCCAAATCACTTTTTATCTTATATTGATTCCAATAAAATTTATTTTATATGATCCATCCAATTGAAGTGAGTAATTCAACGTACATTACACCACTAAACCACGTTGTAAATTATGTTCATGATAACCAATTCACTTTGCTAGTGTTTAGATTTTTGTACATTCAATAACATAAGAAGAGATACTTAAGAATAAGATATCTTTTACCTCTTATGATATGAACAATACAAGTTGGAACAAAAGCATTAGGCAAGATGATATTATATTAAAGAATTCTTTAAACAACACATTGACAAATCGAAACCATAATAAAAAGATTTTGTTACCTATAAATATGTCAATAAAGGGACCACTAAAGAGACAAGGAAGAACCAAATGAGTGGAGAGAGCGAGAGATGAGAGAGAACCAAATATGAGAGAGATAACACAAGATAGATGAACATTTATGTGATTTGGGTTTGGAAAAACTAAGGATTTGATCCTTAATTTCCTCCAACTTCTTATACACATAAGTAAGCTTTGTTTAATAGGTTTCTTATGCTAGCTTTGATGTCCAAATAACAAGGGACTAACAAAAAAGGTTAAAAAAAAGTTGAAAATTGAATGAAAATGTTTTTTTTTTTGTTAAAATAGGGGTATAATAAACATTTCAAAATCTTAAGGTTTAATTTAAAAATTTTAAAATGTGAGGATTTAAATTGAACTTTAATAAAACCTTCATATTTAATTTTCCCATTTTGCCTATTAATAAATTTTGGGGATAAAGTTGTTTTTACTTATGTAGTGTGTCTGGCAAATGCTATGTAAATGTATATTTATTAATTACATCAACAAAAACAACATTTTGATTTGATTTGTATGAATTTTAAAAGTTTAGTTACTAAAATGAAAATTTTAAAATATTTAGCACTAAGTTGAAAAAAATTTATAACGTTAGACACTTTTAAATCTTTTGCAAAAGGGTCAAATTAAACCTTAATATTTTTACAAAAATTTCATTTAAACTCAAACATTTATGACATGCTCAGAAAGATCCCTAACTTTTTATAAACGTTCAATATAAACCCCAACTTAGCTATCCGTTAGTAGTTTGTTACAAAAGAATATGTGATTGTTTATGGGTGCCTTCTCAATATGTATATTATGTGGACTAAGTTTCAAAAATTTTAAAGAAAAACTCTTTCTTTCTTCTATCTCCTCTACTTTCTCTCTCTCCCTTTCTTGTAATTTTGTAGCAGCTAAGCTTATGAGCTTTTCCTTTGGCTGTAATCCAAACTCTGATTTGAACTTCCAGTGCTCTTCTTACAAAGCTTGCAAAGCTTCTGCAACATGTAGTTTGGTGTTGGCATCCATAAACTTTTTAGAGCATCTTCAACCATTTTGTGTACTTCAACTAATTTACACTCAGCTGTAACCTTAGTTTTAACAGCTTTTACACATATCTCATGCAAGGCCTTGTCTAACTACAAAAAACCATAAACAAAAAGAAAGTATTGAAATGACTATAAGGCCATAAAGGATGACAAAAAATGCAAAACAAATACCTTACACGTGCTATACACTATTTATTAACTCTGAAAAAACGTATGTGTAAATTAATTCACAAACTTTCCAATTTTACGTGATTGTCTCTGGCACAAATAAGAACACAAATAATTAGTCAAGCAAAAATATTAGACGACACCAAAAATTTGGTAATGTAGTTTTGCACTCCTTGCCTATATCTGCAGGGCCCTCACCCAGCTTAATTACTTTCACCGAAGTACAATAGATTTACTCAAGACTTTACTGAGCCGACACCACTCAACCCTTGACACTATCTCTCAACCTTACTTCCCGTGAAAGATTTTCACACCCAATAACAAGACCGAATCATGTTAACCTCAACAGAGAATTTTCTCAACGCTCTTTTTAATTAAAAGACAATTAATAAAAAATAGATTAAGTGATGAATCAACTAACAATAAAAACAGAAAATACTTGAGACAGAAATATAACCAGTTCACTATGGATTTAGCTCCTCTTAAATAGATCAGAAAGTTGTTCACACAAAATAGGCTGATTCATACCCACTCCAGATCCAAGTTACAGCTGCGGCAGAAGGACTTCATGCATAATAGATCTAGCAAATAAACCCCCACACAATAATTTGCTGAAGCCTCGCCACATCAACTGCGTAATGTGAGCCACCCGCGTTCTCCTTTCCGAAGACTTCTTCCTCCCAGACTAAAACTAGCAGCTGCCGTTGATACCACTTCAGCTATATATTTCTCAATCTTCAATTCACGCCCACTGCATAAGACCAACTCTACATAAGCTGCTTCTTTATGTTTACGTGATAATCATGCAGGCATGCGGCAACAAGAACAGTGGCATTTATTGCTTCTTTGAATTTTTGTAAAAACCAATGATGCCAAAAGGATTTTTTTCTCTCATGTAAGCTTTGTATTTTCCATATGTGATTAATGCCCACTCACTGCACACTATCGCACACACCTGCACCTCATACTCACAAAAATACTGCTGGTTTTGTGTCTTGTTGTTCACCGAAAGACTCACTCACTTATGCCGCAAAACAGATGTATATCTCTTCTATTTCATTAAACAGCAACCACATATATCGTAAGGCAAAAAACTTTCGTCTTTTTCAGATAAAAATACCACAATACCCTTAAACAATCCTTCACCAAATCAACTCCAATACAAGATAGAATTCTATTCTATCTACAAAATTATCCAACTAGTATTTGAATTCAAGCTTGAAAAAAAGATGCCAATTTAAAAATATGCCAAAATAAAAATAAAATAGATATATTTAATATATATCTAACAATCTCCCCCTTTTTGGCATATTTGTCACAAATCCAAAGCTCCCCCTAAGCCACATAATTGGGCATATGAAAATTGAATTCATAATTGATATGACAAATACTCCCCCTCAATCCAAGGTCAAGTTTCAAAGAACATCCATCAAATATCCAATCATTCAAATTTCTCTGCCTTGGGACAAAAAATGCTAAAAAGCAAGACGAATAGCCACACATATATCTTGAAATCTCCCCCTGAATGGAACAGACACCATAAACAATTTAATAACTCCTCTTGGGACAAAACCATATCAAAACGTATAATCATAATATTCTACAATAGGTGTAGCGAAAGAATTATAAGCAAGCCAAGATGACAATTCACCATCATTCAATACATATGCCAATATATCATTACTTCAATTCCGTCTTTATAAGACTGATCAAATTCATAAGCCCAAGCAAATAAAGAAGAGTGTTGCTAGTGTAGTGAAAGAGAGATATACCCGAGAGAGAGACCCACACTGATAAGAGAGCTGAAGAGTCTTCAGTAGAGCCAAATAGAAGTCACAATGCAAACTACTAAAAAGATGAGACTACAATGGCAACACAAAAATTAAAGAACTAAAGAAAATGATTTTTTTTCTTTTCTTTTCTTTTCTTTTTTTCCTTTTTTGTTTTAAATAAATAACAACAAACTATACTTCAAAAATGTAAAGCACACAGTCCCAATGCTCCTTGAAAAAATTCAAACCTGGGATTATTTCTCATCACATTATCTTAGTCATCAACTGTCTAATTGATTTCTTCATTTGAAGTGACTGACTGATCTTTAGTTTGACCAGCTGCTTCAAAAGTAGTAACTAACTGTGAATCTGGACACTTTCTTGTTTTTTCCTTCACTCCATCTTTGTGCTTGTCCTTGATCATTTATAACTCAAGTAGATTTCGGTACTAAAGGTTGATTTTGAAATTTATATGAGGGATATACGGTTTTTCGATTTTGGCTTCTTTAAAACAACATTTATAGTAACTTGTCACATTTTGGACTTATATGCCCGATAACTCCGTAAAAATGACACATGGGTACAAATCTTCGATTCTTTCTCGATGTTTCTTCTTCTCGGACAGATCTGGACATATCATTTTTCTCCTCATTCACTTTAGAGCACTCATCTTTGTAACCAATGCCTTGAAGATCTCCTTTAACCTTATCGATTTCTATTAACTTTTCTAGTTTTCTGTGCTTCCATTCAACATTCTTAATCCCTTTTCGATACTTACCAATTTCATTCTAGCTTCACGAAGCTCATCTGACGTCAATGTCAATTTCTTTTCTAAATCTTGGATGGTATTCTTCGTGGAGAGATTCTCTTCCTTCAACCTTTTATTCTTTCTACATATTTTTACCCTTTTTTGTGCATTAATTCGTAGGCCTCGTAAATGTTCTCCTTTTTATCACTTGAACCACTTTCATCACTGTAATAATCTAAAATCTAGCTTTGAGTTGAATCATTTGCATTTTCCGAAATTTTCCGATTTTCTCACTTTTTGATCTTCAGTTACTTCCTTCTCGGTTATTGCTAAACAAGTAACTGGACTTTTGCTATGTAAAGTAACTAATGCAGCATCATTAATGATTTCTTCTTCACTACCATATTCACTCTCGGATTTATTCTTAATCCAAGTGCTAGTAAAAGATTTTCCTTTTCTCTTCTTCAAAGTATTAACATATTCAGCTTGAACGTGCCCGAAACCTTGACACTTATGACATTTGATTCTCTTCACCTTTCTTTCACCTTTTTGAGTTTTAACATGTAATGTCAATCCTTTACTTCTTTCTTGCTTACCCCTTAAAAGATTCATTTCGAAATTTGTAAGAATTCTGATTACCTTCTCCAATGACAGATCATTAATATCGTGGGCTTCCTTTATTGCTGCAATTTTCGGAATAAATCTTGGAGTCCGTGATCTCAGCATCTTTTTGACAAGTTTCTGATCAAAATATTTTTTTCCGAGTTAATGTGTATGATTTGCTATATCTCACAACCTTTCATGAAAGTCCCCAATGGTTTCATTTTTATCCATCTTTAGTTCTTCAAACCCCACAGCTAACATATGTAGTCTTGACGCTATCACAAATTTGAACCCTTCATGAATAGTCTGTAAAGCATTCCATGCTTCTTTAGCCGATTCACAGGCTGATATCGTTGAGAAACGTCCTTCATCAATAGAACTAAAAATCGCATGCATTGCTTGTGAGTTTTCAAGTGCCCTCTCTTCTTCGGCTCTTGTCCATTCAGTCGGATCTTTAGGAACTATCTCTCCTTTGTCATCAGTAATCATTGAATGCGTCCACCCATATAATACCGAGTTCTATGCTCTTGTTTCCTGTGCCTGAATAAAGACCTTCATCCGTGATTTCCATGCAGGATAATTGGAACCGTCCAATAACGGTGGCCTAATAATTGATGATCTTCCCTTATAGCTATGTTCGGAAATTAGGATCTGCATCAACTTGCTAACAAGTTCTGAAACGGTGACCCGCTCTGATACCAATTGAAAAAACGTCTGTGTAAATTAATTTGCATACTTTCCAATTTTACGTGATTGTCTCTAGCAAAGATAAGAACACAAATAATTAGTCAAGCAAAAATATCAGACAACATCAAAAATTTGGTAACGCAGTTTAACACTCCTTTTCTACGTCTGCGGGGGCCTCACCTAGCTTAATTACTTTCACCGAAGTACAATAGGTTTACCCAAGGCTTTACTGAGCTGACATCACTTAACCCTTGACATTATCTCTTAACCTCACTTCTCGTGAAATATTTTCACACCTAATAACACGACCGACTCGTGTTAACCTCAACAGAGGATTTTCTCAACGCTCTTTTTAATTAAAAGACAATTAATAAAAAATAACTCAAGTGATGAATCAACTAACAATAAAAACAGAAAACACTTGAGACAGAAACATGAACACTTTCCTATAGGTTCAGCTCCTCTGAAATAGATCAGAAAGTTTTTTTACACAAAATAGGCTGATTCATGCCCACTCCAAATCCAAGTTATAGTTGTGGCAGAAGGACTTCATGCAAAATAGATCAAGCAAATAAGCCTCCACATAATAATTTACTGAAGCCTCACCACATCAACAATTTACTGAAGCCTCACCACATCAACTGCGCAACGTGAGCCACCCGCGTTCTCCTTTCCAAAGATGTCTTCCTCCCAGACTAAAACTAACAGCTGCCGTTGATACCACTTCAGCTATATATTTCTAAATATTCAATTCACGCCCACTGTATAAGACCAACTCCACATAAATTGCTTCTTTATGTTTACGTGATAATCATGGAGGCATGAGGCAACAAAACAGTGGCATTTATTGCTTCTTTGAATTTTTGTAAAAACCAATGATGCCAAAAGGACTTTTTCTTTGATGTAAGCGTTGTATTTTCCATATGTGATTAATGCCCACTCACTGCACACTATCGCACACACCTGCACCTCATACTCACAAAAATACTGTTGGTTTTGTGTCTTGTTGTTCACCGAAAGACTCACTCACCTGTGCCACAAAACAGATGTATATCTCTTCTATTTCATTAAACAGCAACCACATATATCGTGAGGCAGAAACCTTCATCTTTTTCAGATAAAAATATTACAATACCTTTAAACAATCCTTCACCAAATCAACTCCAATACAAGATAGAATTCTATTCTATCTATAAAATTATCCAACTAGTATTTGAATTCAAGATTGATAAAAAGATGCCAATTTAAAAATATGCCAAAATAAAAATAAAATAGATATATTTAATATATATCTAACAAGCTCATAAAGCTTTCTTTAGACTATCTTCTTGTTTCTTTGCTTCACAAAGGGAAGATAAGTTTGCAACTTGATTGCACTTATACAATAGTTCAACTGCTTATACAAAATCTTTGATCTGCTTTGTGTGTTGAAGCTAACTCTTTTCTTTCTAATATGAGAAGTCCTATATGATGTTGAAGGTCATGAATCTAAAGAAGATTACACATTTAAGTACACAGAAGCAGTTAAAGTAAAATTTTGAGATTATATAGGGAAGCTACTGCACCAACATCCCAGAAAAAGTTCATGGATGCCAACACCGAACTGCATATTGCAGAAACTTTGCAAGCCTTACAAGAAGAGCGTCTTGAATCTAGTAAATTGACCCTTTCATCTTGGATCTTTTATCTCTAAACATTTTTGTTAGTTATCATTGGAAATAATTACTTCTCACCAAAGGATTATTGGGATGCTTTTATGTTTTACTCCTTACTACAAAAATATTTTTAAATTACAAATTATGAGTTAATTGTAAAGTAGAGTTATGTACTTGAATAATTTATAACTGTAATAATGATTGCCTAATTCCTTGCTTTTTTGATATATAGTAGATATAGATATCCCAGTTTTGTCGAACTATCCTAAACTCCTAAGATCCCACCTCAGAGTCCTAGAAGAGATAAATTTGGAACTCCAAAGTCTCTCAGGTTTTTACGTAATCTGTACACTTCTGCACACAAGAAGTCGTCACATACTGATTAGTCAACTGTTAATTGATCACTGGTCCCTACTCAACATCAGGTTCTCAGTAGTTCCAAACTCCCACACTATCACTAGAAACAAGACGTCTATAATTGATCCATCCAAAGAGCATTCCAAGAGGCTAGAAGATCATTAATAAGAAAAAATTCTCCAATTTTTCTCCTTTGGTAACTCGAACTCAAAATATCCGTTAAAGAAGTAACTTAAAGTGAAAAATTGAAACCATAAGCCACTCCTCCTTGTCGGCCTAATTCCTTGCTTGAAAACATACAACGCACGTTCAAACGCTACTTCGACTTGGGTTTTAGTTTTTGGTTCAAGAAACAAGGGCTCAAGTTAAGAAACTTCCGATCCATTATCTGCGAACGAACGAACCGCTGATCCGACCCGTTAAAGAATTACGCTGGCGCGTGAGGACAAGACCCGCCAGATAAGGTAGACAGAAGGTTTAGGATAGCATTAGCCCGACTCGAACAAGAAGGACAACCTGCGAGTTAACGGTTGAAGGCGGGCGGTTTTAGAGCAGGTTTCACTGGCGGTCGTATGGAAGTTGGTCCTACCTACCAATGGCAGCTTTGACACGTGTCCCATCTGCATTTCATTTGCATAAGCACGACCTTACTGGCACTGGTAGTTGGGTACTTCCGCAACTTTCCAGTCCATCTCGTCCCTCTTCTTCTACTCTATCATTTCGTCGTAGGAATGGCCGCTGGAGATCAGGAACGCCATCGGTTTCTATGGCCAGAACTGTCCTTGTCACCGGAGCTGGCGGCAGAACTGGTGCTCTCTCTTTCTTTAAGCCACACGTTTTGGTTCTTATGGTTTTGGGTTTTAGGGGATTTTTCTTGTTTTTTTGTGCTTTTTTACTCTCTGTTTATTAAAATTTAGGTGTCGGGCTTGAGGGGTTTTCAATGTTCTTTTGCAGCTTGCGTAAAAAGATTGAATCTTTATAACTTGTGCTCTTGTGGGGCGATCAAAGATTGATTTTTCTATCTATTAACGAACATTACGTGTAAATAAATTTGATCCTGATTGGGGATGAGAAGGAGCAGAGGCTTATGCCTTAGTGTTGTGGTGATTAAGTTGAGTTTTGAGGGTGGACTTGATCATTTATAGTTGGGTCATGGATAAATGGAAACTTTCATTGACTTGTGATATGAAGACATGCACTGTTCTCATGATGGATTTATGATTCTGGTGATTGCAATTTGTACTGCATTTTGTTTTACTGTAGATGTGAGAAGGCAATGAAAGTGTTCTTTCTCTTTTCTCTTTGCAAAGAGTTTAGTATTGGCTATTTTGTTGACATGCTGCTGCTATGATGCAACATGGACAGGTTCAATTGTGTATAAGAAATTAAAGGAAAGATCAGACCAATACGTTGCCCGAGGCTTAGTGAGAACTCAAGAGAGCAAGGAGAAAATCGGTGGAGCTGAGGATGTATTTACTGGCGATATAACGGATGTTGAAAGCATCTTGCCTTCTATCAGAGGGATCGATGCTCTCATTATACTCACCAGTGCAGTGCCAAAGATGAAGCCTGGTTTTGATCCATCTCAAGGAGGAAGACCTGAGTTTTATTTTGAGGATGGTGCGTTTCCTGAACAGGTAATTTACATATGCTTCCTGTTTATTAAACCATTAACCTAATTGCTTCTTCTTTTTTTTTTTTTTGGGTTCTTTTAACAATGTGATGTCATTCTTGTGAATTCTAGGTTGATTGGATCGGTCAGAAAAACCAAATTGATGCTGGTGAGAACCCTTCTACTCTTTCCTCAGTAATTCGAAATTACTTTTCTTCCACCTAAAACATTTGAACTGAAAGTTATACCTGAACAAACAGCCAAGGCAGTTGGAGTGAGGCAAATTGTCCTAGTTGGATCCATGGGTGGAACAGATCTTAATAACCCTTTGAACAGTTTGGGCAATGGAAATATACTGGTTCGTTATCCTTACCTGAATCTCATGCAAAAGTACTTTCTGTTTCTGTTTGTGAAAGAAGATACTTCAACTTTGTATATTCTTGTGTTTTCTACTCTTATATCTCTTTCTTAGTATTTTTTCTCACTTTATATTGCACTTTTGACATGTTAATTCTATAATGTTCCAGGTTTGGAAGAGAAAGGCTGAGCAGTATTTGGCTGATTCTGGTGTTCCGTATACAATTATAAGGTGAAACAGGGACATGTGCAGTTTTTTTTAGTTTGATACATAATACAAGCTAGTTCATTTCTGTTAAAGTGTAATATTGTGATACACGCTGGATATAAGGTTACAAGTTTAAATCCCAGACTAATGTGGCAGAGATTGGAAATGGTACTATGTTCTTGTGTCAGTTCCTTTCTCATCCGCCTGTTGACATCTTTAATGTAGATTGTATTGACTCAAATTTTTCTGGCTAAATTAGGGCTGGAGGCCTGCAAGACAAAGAAGGAGGTATCCGAGAATTGCTTGTGGGAAAGGATGATGAGCTTCTTCAGACAGAGACAAGAACCATTGCAAGGGCTGATGTTGCAGAAGTATGCATTCAGGTACAGTTGTATATAAATAATTTTGTTTTACGTGATAGCTCTCTACTTTTCCGAAACATTAGCCTGATCTTTTCAGTCAAATGACGCTCGACTAAGCTTAATTTACATGTTTATTTCTTCTTAACTTGCCTGAAACAGGCTTTGCAGTACGAGGAAGCTAAATTCAAGGCATTTGATCTGGCCTGTAAGCCAGAGGGAACAGGGACACCAACCAAAGATTTTAAAATACTCTTTTCCCAGATCACTACTCGTTTTTGATTCCAAGTTTCAGATACCGTTGGTCTCATATCATTATGATAACTTCAAGTTTGAACATGTATTCACATTGAGGATTATAAAAATCCTATCTTGATGAGGAAAAAGTGCATGATAAAATAATCCTTATAATCCTGCAAGCTTGTACCTATGCTGTATCTGGAATTCCGATCTGAGTTGATTATGTTGAATTTAGCTTGCCTATGACTAAAGTCTCCAGTTTCCATTGATATCCCATTTGCAACATTGAGTCAATTATGATCTTGCAAGCCAATTCGTACTTGCATCTTCAGGATCCATTATTACTCCTGGAGGAACTAGTGTGTACTCTGAGGATAACTTACAAAAGTCACCATCTTGATCGCTTGACGTCTCTGATTGCTACAATCCACTTGGTTTGATAAAGTGACGCTAAATAGATTCTTATTCTCATTCCTATCCTCCCTGTAACTTTACAAGTCCCTAAAGTAAGATCCATACATCACCTTACGATTATTATTTTTATTCATAATGAAATTTACATTGCAATGCTACTAGAATTAAACTAAAGTCAATATTCCTGATTTGCGAGAATTAGCAGAGGGTTATCGATGTGCACAACTTTTCTTTAGTAATTTTTACAAAGAAACTGTTTCGTAATTTAAACTTGTGATCTTATGGTTATAAAGAAGCAACTGATATAAGTAAACTAAACATAATAATTAAATAAGAAAATAAAAATAAGTAGAAAGATTGGGAAAGTTTGTTAATTTTTATTTAATTTTATTTTTAAATTTATTAATTTCAAATTGATTGAAGATTTATTTTGTTATAATTTTTATAAAATTAAATGATCATAATTTAAACTTTTAACATATTCACACTTATATCGAATTAGATCTAATTCGAATTTTAAAGAATCCGATCAATTTCAGAATTTAAGTATCTGAGCTCGAAACTAGACCATTGTGAAAATTAGCGCTGGTTTATCCTTCCCTTGTTGAACTCGTGCTGTATTGTCCTCTCCTTCGACTTGGTTCTTAGCCAAGTCCTCGAGTAACTAGAACTTTGTCATCACTTTCTGATGTTCGATCAGGAACATTTCCATAAGTGCGGTCCATTTTGAGGAGTTTGGGTCCATTTTGAATCATTTTGCATGAGAAGACAATCCCAGTTGGGCCGATGAGCATCAAGTCGACATGACATGACACCGTAGGCTTATCGAAATGAGAATAATTACGCATATGGTGACTCTGACCTGACCATGATTTTGGTCCCATAGTTAGAAAAGCACTTCTGACTTCCCCAACTAAGCAGGTGCTGGTGCCGGTTTGCATGTAAGTGGCTCACTTTGTACTCGAATCATTTCAATGGAATTCTGGGACTACTTGTCCACATCACGAATGAGAGTTAGGACCACCATTTTCCACACCCAACTCTTAGTGTCTGTGGAAAGAGCTACTATTTATATGGATAATATCTCAGATAGACGGATGACATCTTTGATAAGCTTAGAGAAGTTGGGTATTCTTTATATTGTGGCCCTTTCCTTCTTCAGTGGTGATCATGTCACACTTAACCACAAAGACTATTTGAAACATCATTATCCTGCACCAAAGTTATAAACAAACACCAATTATGAGCACCAAAGGCAAAGTGGGCATGCAAGAAGTTAGAGAGAACCGGTAATCTTTTGATTAGAGTAAGAGAGTATGATGTATATCTTCTTTGACAGTTGGAGCACCTTATTTTCATTCGGTCATTTTAAATCTGTGTTATTTAATCTCATCCACATATTTGTATAGATTCTATATAAATTTGTGGATAAATTTAATATAATAAAATAAAAACTAATTGCTCTTTTGATAAGAATATTACATGCACCGACTTGAAGCGTTGTTAAAAATAATACAGGAATTGCCTGTCAGGAGTTTTGGGCCCAAGAAAACAGTAGGGAACTGAAAAAAATTGTAAGAAATGTTCAGGAGGGTTAGTCAACCTTTTCAGCCATTAAATAACACAATCTGTAGTTTTAGCAGCACATCAGGGGTCCCCACGACGACATGGACACGGGTTTATTTTTATATTGTTCAGGAAACAGAGTAGCAGTTAGCAGGTGTAAGCAAACTTTGAGGTAGATATTGACAGGAAACGTCAAGACATGTAACTATATAGAGAGAGCCTATTATGTGGCTCTGCTTTTCTTGACATTTCGGTGCCTCCTTTTCCAAGCTTTGAGCTTTTGTTCATGGAAATAGGTATTGGGTAGTAGTTCAATACCATATGTTAAAGCTGATAATGATGCTTTCTAAGCTAAGATGGCAGAGAAAGAGAACAGAAAGTAATGATCCATCATACAAATGTAAACTCAATGGTTATTAAATATTTTACATGCCACACCGCCAAATTTTACACGACCCCAATCAGAAAATTCATTCTTTTCGTTGCTTTACATAAAACCATACATGACACAACAAAGACTTCAATTCTACTCTTAAGCTCTAGTGAAACTAGAAACACAGGTGTTAAATACAAGTAGTTAAGCTTCTTTATATGAAGAAACAGAGCCTTTTCTTTCATACATCGGTCAGGAAGTTGGTTTCTTACATTACATCCCAAGTATTCTCTGTCGAATCAAGAAAGTACTAATGCACCTGCATGCATTTTAAGATTTCTATGTCGGTCTCCAAGCAGAAATGGTATATATGATTCGACCCTTCCATCCTTGCAAGATCGACATGCCATCTTCGTCGATAAGAAAGTCTTTGTGGTAAAGACGTCTCACTCTAGCAGATGCAGTCCTAAATATCTCCCTGTCAAAAGGTTGCTGCACAAATCCTGCCCTCAAGCAGCGGACCTGCCACTGCTTGTATGTTTCTGGCCTCTCCACTCTCTCCCATCCCTCACAAGCTATAACATTCATGGCTTCCCTACCAAAGATCTCTTTCTCAATCAGCATCCGCTGAGGATTATCACGAGGGACAATAGTTTCTAGCATGTCAAACAACGCAGAAAAATGAAACAGAGCTTCTCGGAATCGAGTGACAAAGAAGGGGGCATTGTAGGCACCATTTACAATTCCGTGGATGAAGATACTAGGATTAATCTTCCTTATGATATCAAGAACAATGTTTCTAGGGCTGTCCACTGACACAGTCTCATCGAGTAAGTTCTTAGCCCGATACATGCAGGTAACAACAACAACTTCATCTTCATCAATCTTCAGTTCCTCAACTCCTATGGTTTCCCATTTCTTTGCTATAGCATTGTATTCAAATGGGACATTGGACTTTTTGGCATAAGCTGCTAATCTTCGTCCTGTTTCTTCAACTCTCTCTGCTGGTCGGAACCCTGGCTGCGGAAAATCTATTCCTGTAATTCGGAGCTTCGGAGGGCCCCCTGATCTCGACGAGAGTCGCTGAATAAGAGGAGGCCACTGAAAGCCGTAATAAATTCCAAAATCTATGACATGAAGCTTCATCGAATTCTGTGAAATATCCCTTATTGTCCTGTTACAGACAAAATTGGAGAGCTTTCTGAAAGGGCAAGCAGCAAGAATGAGATGGTAAGCTTTCAAAATATCAGCAGCAGATGTTCTCTTACTTACAAGACCTTTATACATCTGACTACCTGTTCCAGCCAGGCGTGCTTCAAGACCATTGGCAAAGCAATGAGCTAATCTCTGATTTCCTTCTCCAAAGAGAGAGGAATGTTGCCTAATCTGCTTTAACAATTCATTGGCACTCTTGCAATCATCAGCCGCAACAGCTTGTGCGCAACAAATCATTAGTGTTCTTAAGTCCACCAATTCCTTCTTCGGACCACGTCTCTTACCACGTTTTCCCCCATTGGATCCCTTTGACTGTCCATTTTGCTCGTTTTTGATTGCTGCATTCTTTAAGGTCTCACAAAGGGCTGCCAAGTCTGATTTACCTTCCCCACCACAATAAAACAGCATTTTGTCTAATACATCTGATGGTAAATCAGATTCATCATAAGTTGCCTGTTGTTTGCTACTCCTCTCTTCTTCTTCTCTATCTTCATCACCTCTATAAGGATTTTTCCTTCCCCTTGACTCTCCAGGTGAATGTTCCCGATCATCCCTTTTCTCTAACTTGATTGTAACCTCACTAGGCCTCCCCTTTGACTCATCAGAGACTACCCCATTCGACCCAAAATTAAGAAATAAGCCATTAACAGGAGGAAGAAATTTGCTAGCCTCCTCAACCCCCTTCTTAAACTGCAAAATGGATTGGTTCTCTCCACTCCAACCAGGGACTTTAAAACTGCTGATTGGAGAGTCCACAAGACCATCCACACTAGTAGCTAAACTATTCGAAGAGCTGCATGATCGGGATACGCTAGAAGCACGAAAGGTTCGTTGTTGAAACAAATCCCGACGTTTTGAGTTCACATGCCAAGTACTATCATCTAAATAGCCACCATCACTGATGCTACTACTAATACTAGGACTGTAATTAGAAGTTAAACTATCAGATGGGTTCTCACCAGTTTGATTGATACAAGCTGAATTTGGCTTTGGGGATGGAGGGTACTTCTTGCCTAGAACATCATAGAAGGACTTCTCAGCGGCTTGAAGATCCAAAGAGTCTTGAAGCATGCAAGTTTTTTCCTCCATATCTTCTTCCATAAGCATCTGGCTTATGTACTTCAAAACTGTATCAGAAAAGTCATAGTCTTCTGGTGAGTCTTCTTCGTGGGTCACGTTTGAGTAAGGTGTTACATTAGTCGGTTCTGGATCAGGTGGAGGGAAATGAAACTCTCTGACATTGTGATCTATAAAACTATTCTCAAATCTGAATCCACCAACAATATTCTGATTTGGCAGAACAGACAAAGGTTGGCTTCTGAATTGGATTCCATTCGTTGAACCCGAAAAACCTCTGAAGCGTGGATCCATAATCAACAACTTCTCAGTCAAAACGTATAATGAAGAACCCAACTTCAGAACGCCAGTGAATGAATTGATTGCGCCCAAAAGAAGAAGCCAAACTCAGCTTATGATCAAAGTAGCTCCCTTGCTTCCAAAGAAACAAAAGCCATCAGAACAAGAAGAAAAACAACTAAAGGACAGTAAACACGCTCCAAAAACAAATCAACAAGCGCCAACCACCAAGCACGCTCCAAAAACAAATCACCAACCACCAAGCACGCTCCAAAAACAAATCACCAAGCACCAAGCACCAAGCTTCAAGCTTCCTCTAAGCTCGAAAGAGAAAACAAAGAAAACCCCTTTTTTTCCATCAAAATTTAGAACTTTACAAGACCAAATAACATTGACAGCCTTGCAGATGAACCAACTAAAGCAAAACAAGCAGTGAGGCAAAGAAACAGTACCTTAGAGAACAAGCTGTACTACCACTACAGTACTACTACATAAAGGAACATTAAGATTTAAGAAGAAGCGATAAACATAGAGTTTTATAAGAGTGACTATGTTATGGACAAGAACGCAAAAGACACAGACGAGGTTCGCCGATACGAAGAGAAACAAAGCAAAATAGAAGGCGAGCCTCCACTCAGATGGACCACAGCCGTCCATCTTTAAAAGTCCAAATGTTACCGGATGTAGCCCGTCTTAGTTATTAGTTTACTGTCCACTTCATCGGCATTCTTAAGATTAAGCGGATCAGCTACTGACACGTGTATAGACATGGAAAGACGGCCTTATGATGTGAAGTGGGCAGTTGTCATTTGGCCACACGTGGCCGAATTATCGCTCTCAGAAGAGGGAATCACTCTCAGACTCAGTTTCGGTGCCTCGTCATCGTCGCTTCTGGTTCTGTTCATAATTACGAAAATGCCCCCTCGGCGGAGAATAGGTGTCCATCACAGTGGACCTGAGTCGTTGGCGGTGGTCCTCAGCGGACCGGTGGGACTTGGAATAAAGCAAGGGCGCATCTTGTAAAGCAGAATGAGCCGTCAAAGTGAAGACAAAAGTCGCAATTTGGACAAGAATGCAACGGTCTTTGGTTTGGTTGCTTGTGATGTGATTGTGTTGTTTTTCGTAGGTTGACTTGTCAGCCTAGGTGGACAGCCGACTTGGCTTTGTTTACCCAAAAAAAAAGGTATTTTTTAAGCGAATAGATGAACATCCATAAAATATGAAAGTACAAAATAATAGCATCAGGTTATATGTTCCCATTTTAAGCAGGTAAGGTAAGCAACCAAATACACTTGGACCAGTTCCAGTTCCTGGGTTCCAGGGTGATCCATTAAACCCCTAAAGGGTTCTCGAGTTGACACATGGGAGGGTTCCTTTCATGCTCATGATAAAAAGGCTGAAAATTTGATTCTCAGCTTTTGCTGCAAACGTTTCAAACAGTAGTTTAGAGTCTTCGGAAATCTAAGAAAGTATTATGTGTTCTGCATGTTGTTCCGGACAATGCACGCAAGTTAAGAGTTGACATAAACAAAATTTGGGTTTCAATTTAAGTTGAAAAAATCTAGAATTTAGCCAAACTGAATTGATCTATTGAGCTAAATCGAACCAAACTCATGTCTAACCCCAACCCAAAGTCAAAACTATTTTAGTTTAATCATATTTAAAAATTGAAAACTAAAATAATATCATTTTAATCAAATATATCAAAATGACATGACGGTCTTTAACTTGAGCCGCATGCAGGAGTCAGGCTGGGCTCGGCCAGAGGCAGTCAAAGCGACCTATTGTTACCCCTAATTTCACAAGTCAAAACTAGTTTCATGACTTATCAGGTGAATTTCACTTTTTGATTCTGATAATACAAAGAGAAAACAGAAAACAATCTGAACTGAGTGATGATATCAGGTAGAAAACAAAATCAAAACCAAACAAAACTGCAAACTGGATACAAAATACTGTCCCTCATATGATCATCATAACTAAACAACACTATTAGACACCAAGTGAAAACAATTAACAATTATGGTACAGGAGATATAATGCTAGTCATTCAGCAGCCAAATTTTCATATTGCCAAGGGTTGAATTCTATTGATTGAAATTCAGTTTCTTGTATGCTACCGTCTGACTTATCTATAGCAGCACGATGTTGATTATACTTGCCATTGAACTGGTACACTTCCAAGTCACCCCAAGGTGTTGGGTGGATCTCGCTGGTTGGATCAAACCACCTTGCCGTGTATGGTTGGCCTTTAGCCTCTCGGCTTCGTTTTTCAGCTCTCTGTCTTTCCTCCAAACTGAAACAAAGGCAAACAATATCAGGGTTATTAGTCATGTTTCAAGCGTTCATGCTATAACTTCTGTTGACACCCCAGCTCCAATACTGAGTCCGAAATCGTTTATTTCCAGTGCAATTAGTATTTAACATCAACATGCAAGAATCTTGGGATCTACTGACCCCATTTTAGACATGTTCTTCATACACATGACTATGAATATCAACAGAGGTAACTAGAGAGAGAAAGAGAGAGACCTGCTCTTCTCATGACCCGCTTTGGACAGATCACCCATTTCAAGTGCATATCTATCGGGACGTAAACGAGAATCTGATGCCAACAACTTCTTAGGGGCAGTGTCAAAGCTGTTTATCTTGTGTGCAAAGTGTGTAAATTGGAACTTGTCATTTTTTGGAGCATCTGCAACTCTCCAAACCTACAAGATTCCAATGTTTGGAATGAGCAAAATTATCAGATCAATGAGAATGCCAGAAACTACCAACTACTATGAAAAGAGTGTGTCAACTATTTGATATGCACTCTTACAGCATATATAAGGTAGCAGCCCCTAATGTTAACAAAAATCTTGCCGATTATAGCAGCTTCTCAGAACCAAAAATATAAATCCAGTCTATCATCAAGTTTTCATACATCTTGTCAACAGAAACAAGCCATTCAAACTAAAAGCAAAGGATCACCAAGAAGAGATACCGACAGCAATCTCAGTATCGCGTAGACAAAAGAGAATGTGATTACAATATAACATAAAGGACCGGCTAGTAAATAGAAACAAAAACAGGCCAGACAAGTACAAAACAAAGATTCAGTCAACATTGAGAGCAAGGAAGGTTAGGTTCCCATCAAGTGAAATAGAAATATTTATATACAAGGTTTGAGAAAACCTAAAGACCTTAAAAACTGACCTCTTTTAGTTCAGTTCCTGGGCTTGGTTCCCCTTCCAAGTCACAGTGTTGGTAACTCATTACCTCATTCCACTTTCCAGTCATCAAAATCTTAGGCTCCTCAGCAGCATTATAGATATAGCCATCCACCTCATAGCGACCAGCTCTAAAATATGTAAAGTGAAATATTGAAAGAGATCATGAGAAATGAAAAAAAAATGGCATCTCGCAATAAGCTAAAGCTAATAGTCTTCAAGAATGCAAGTGTGTACACATGATGTGAATGAGAGCTTCCCAAACATGCTCTCTTTATGGTAGATTGCCTACATAGTCATGCTTTAAAGGGATTATTAAAATATAAAAATGTAACTGTAGATAGGAAGTATCAGGACTCTATGACCAACTTTGCACCTTCTGAGAAGGCTGTATGATCAGAACCAGTAATAGCAAACCATATAGATAAGATAGTGCGAAAGACCAGTTTTATCAGAACAGGAAAATGAACATACCCAAACCAGCCGCATGGTTGAAAATATAGCACAGCTTTGTCCCCTGTGGTCATGTTTGTCAGGACCATCTCCCCTGGTGAGTCAATCCACGTCCGTCCAAAAATTAAGTTGCTAACTTTTGTTAGAGGAGGTACCAAATCAAGTACTACACCATCTCTTCTGAGGGTCACACGAGTCCTGCAGACAGCATATCATAAATAAGTTGAACATAAAAAAACTATATTAAAGTGGCCTTTAACATAAGTATAAAACCGCGCTTTGGTTCTATTTACTCATTGCAAACAGGCATAAAATGGTTTTTATACTGAAAAGTAGTATGTCAAGCTTTGAATTACTTATCTAGAGGAATCTTAAATAGCAATGGGGTGAGATTGTATTGTCAAGCAAAATTTGGGAAAAAAATGTATCAGCCATGAAAATCTCTGACAATAAATTCAAAGTATAGTCAAACCTTTCAAAATGTGATCAAATTGTTCTTTCCTTCTGATTACAGCAGGCTACATGGTAGATGTACAAACCAAGTTCTTCCACAGATCAAAGACTTATGGAGATAAAATGTCACAATCTGTGTCAAGTTTTTAAGTCAAGTGAATGGCATGCAATCTACAATGGCACCAAAAACCCACATGATAATCTTTTGGTTTTCCAGTTAGATTGCAGAATAAAGTCAAATAAGGAAAGGAAATGAACCATGGATTTCTAAAGTTCTTAAAGCCTTGAAATAGTCTCACAGATATCAATTTAATTCAATTCCCAAACCTTGGAAAACTATCCTGAATGCTGAGTATTGAGAATAAAAAGCCATAGTCTCAACAAATTAGATAGCATAAAACATTTTTCTTATGCCCTCCCTTCCCCTTTATTCAATAAAAATAATGGAAATGGAAAAGGAAAAGATGAGAAGGCATTGATAATTATATAAGGCAAGAACTTCATGATAATAAGTCTAAACTTTTAAAATATGTATCAAAAGATCAAGGAGACCCTTTTACCTTCCAAGAGGATAAATCTCAATTGAGTTCCCCAAAAACTTTGTTTTGACCTTTGAAGTTATATCATAAGTGAAATGTTCATTTTCAGCATGTCCAGCACTAATTGGAGGATGATGACTAACCTGAAAGAAGAGACAAATCATAGAGAAGATAAATGACCACATTACTCAATATCTGGGTGATAATAGGAGTTCAGCTTTACTTAAATTTTACAAAAGCAAAAAGAACTTTAAGACAATTCATACTAGGAAATTCCCCATATCACTCACCTGCTCTGCTATAAATGTAAGGTTTCCATGATTGCTCAATTCATAAGTCTCACCGAGAATTGGATTAAATGGCTTCCAAGTGCGTTGATAGGCATAGTACACAGATATAAAAAATGACGCTGCAGTCAGGTCTACCATTAGGTCCACTTCATAGATAGAGCTAGAAGGGAGGGAGACATAGGCAAACAAGCTCTTACCAGCATACACCAATCGCAGGTAGGGATCCTCACATTCATCAGCTTGATCTAAAAGGTACGAGTATTCCAACAACTATGACAAACACAGTATATACAAGATTTAGACCAGCTGAAAAGCGTTTTCAATTCTTTGATATAGAGCAGAAACAAATAATTGATGACAAACAGTTGGTACAATTGAATAACCTCTGCCATTTTCTTCAGCATTGACATTGGTTCAAAAATGAGTACAGGGAGTGTCACCACGGACGTCACATCAGATCCTACATACTTCTGCATCATCTTCCAATAACTATCTCGATCCTGGAGAGAGCAAGAGCTTTAGATAGTGAACAGACAAGTTTACATTTATATGCTGAGAAACAATTACCCAACACTCTTCCCCAATCCTAATGCGTACTTGATTATTCAATCCGACCTAAATGCTGAAAGACTTTCCTCACAGCCTAAACTCAAGCAAGCAACAAACAACTATCTGAACCTAAAAAACCGAACGTGTACGGACTTTTAATTCGAGTAACTCATAGAGTATGAACCGAAAATGCAAACAAAAATAGCAGTCACTTTTGAATTTTTAACCCACAAAAACCAAGGATGAAATTCCATTTACCTCCTGTTTCCATCTTCCCCGTTTTGCTTCGTCTTCAGCATCTTCAGTGCCTCCTTCTGGATTGATAACTTCCAAACCTTCATAACCCACTAAACTGCAAGATAAAAATACTAAAACATGTCAATAACCAAGCTTCCCAGCAATTGCTAACAGTGCAAACTAAATAACACAACAAAGAAGATTTCTATAACATGTTTTCTGTTCTTCACTCACCACAGAGATTTATAAACCCATGTGCAGGACACCAAGGGAAAACACAAACACAAAGAATCTCCATGATTTATATACATCTTGTAAGCATTAAGTCGCCAAAGATAAATTTTTTGAAACCTACAACTAATGAGCGAGGACAAAAGAGGACCGGACCGAGCTTCTCAAACCACAAAACTAAGTTAAATCCATTGATTAATTTTAATTCACATGCTTTCATGGAACTCGTAACAGTAATAAATCCTTATCAAAAAATAGCTTTTTTTTTTTGGTATCAAAATCACAGATTAACCATCCCGATTATACAACGCCATCAAAAGCAAATGAAAAGCAATAACCACGAATGGGTTGGCCCAAAAACCGCAAAAACAGCTCAAAGATCAAAATTTGATAAACGGATCTCAATACCCATTAACCGATCTGCTCATGGCGCTTCCAAAATTGGACAGACTCGTAGCAATAGACGAGAAGAATCCACTGCCACCGGTTTCCTTGGGGTCGTTATTAGCCATACCGAACAAACTCTAATCAAACACAAACAATCTTCTCTCTTTAGCAGCTACGAGCAATACACACGGAGTGAGAACACTAAGAATTCTAATAAATTCTCCAAATTCTGTAATAAGAAAGAAAAGAAGATGTTTTGGTCGTTGGCGCTTGTTGGATTTGAAGTAACAAAAAACATAGGAGATAATCGCGTGCGAGGCGTTCCACGCGCCACTAGGAGAGCGTGGGTTTTTAAAAGCATTTGTGCTTCTTTGCTTTGAGAATAATCCAAATAGGCGGCTTCTAGTGACCTGCTCAACGGTCACGTGATAGACATTAAATCTTATAAAATTATATTGATTACCATTGGAAAGTACAAAAAAAATTAGTGTATTTTCGATTTAATATAAAAATAGTCTTAATTATTTTACAATAATTACAACATTAAGTAAAAACTCCGCTTTTAATTATTTTGTAAACATAAATATTTTTATCTCTTTTTCTTTATGCACATAAAAATGGTTTTTTTTCTTAAATTAAATTTTGATTTATTTTCTATATAATATCTATGTAGCATGAGAAATAAATTTAAAATTAAATTAAATTTATTTTAATAATAATTATTTAAAGTTAAATATTTTTAATTTTTTTAGCTTATAATTAACCAAAATAAAAAAAAGAAAGAAAAAGGTTGATATTGACTAATGACAATTAAAATAAAAAAATTGGGACGTAATTAGCTGGTCTAACCCCAACGGCAATCGACTGTTTTTTGTTAATGAAGTCAGGCCGCAAAGTTAGGTCATTTATGAAATGTGAACATTGTCTGAAGTTTAAATTTTTTTATTTTTAAATTTTAATTTAATTTGAATCTTTATCAAAATAAAATTTATTCTTTAATTTTGAGTTAATTTAGATTAGTATGCTTTCCCTAGTCACAGTTACGAATAACAATGAGCCGAGTTTAGCCTAAAATTTGATTGTGCTCGGACACATGACTAGACTCGTTTCAACTTAGGCTTAGTTTGAGAAGCGGTGGCGATTGACAACTTGCTGAAATCATCCTGCTGAAATGATAAATACTGATTCTCAATAAGTATTTATATGTTTGAGATTGCTCTTTTGATAACTGCTGAAACGTGAGAATTGGTTTTTGGTAAGTGCAGCTGCAATTGCTGAAAAGAGATAAAATAATTCTATTCATTTAATAAACTATTAATTGTTGTATAAATAATTAAAAATATATTATTAGTGATATAAATTTAAAATTATAAATAAGAAAATACTAAATTAAAATATATAAATAAAATAAATTTAGTAAATAAAATGTTTCATAAGAATATATTATTAGTTATATTAATTAAGAGTATAATGGAAAATAATCCTTGTAGTGAAGGTTATTAATGGAAGGTAAAATTTCTACCGCATAAGCAGTTTCCTACCGCATCCCTCTTTCTATTTATTAATTTCTGAGATAACACCGCACTTTTCTCCAACTTTCGATTATTTACTGCAGATCTAAACATGTAACTACGTTTGAAAATTGTAGTGAATAAGTACTTATCTCTATCGCACCGCATATCTAAACGCAATCTTAAACTACCCAAAGTCTGATCGAATTTATCTCAATTGTTTTTAAATTTAAAATTAAAAATATAATGTTATTTAATTCTAATTTTTAAACTTTGAATATAGGGTCAGAACTCGGTTGGGCTCAAGCTTATTTATCAAGCCTAATCACAAAAGCTCTAATGGAGTGGGTAAAACGTATTTGTTTTATTGCAATATGAAAGCAAAGAAAAAAAAAAGGAAATGAAATCTACAGCGTCAGATTTTTCCGACTTGACGTGGGTTGTCCGACTCTTTAAACATCCAAGTTGGTGAGAAACCGTTGACTAACCACCACCCTTGGCACAGTACCTGAATCTATCTCTTTGTGTCTCTGCACATATTCACGTTTTCGACCAATTTTCTGTGACGAGACAATCTTTGATTATATATCAAAGTAGCTGAAGTTTCTGGTACGTTGGTGTTGCTGAATCCTGATGGAGAGACATGAACCTGGTGCATCTCTGCCTTCGGGTTCAGAGATTGAAACCCGGGTTGGCTCAAAGAGAGTTCGCAACAACATTGTACATCCTGTGGAGATAAGCATGCCAACCCCTCAGTTTGCGTCTCCAAGCCCTGTGGTGTACAGAGAAGTGAAGCATTTCAAGAAGTGGGCGTCTTGGTTGATACCTGTTTTCGTGATTGCCAATGTTGTCATGTTTGTTATCACTATGGGTGTCAACGACTGTCCCAAGATTTCTGTCTTTTGTATTGCTCGGTTCCTTGGTAGATTCTCGTTTCAGCCATTCAAAGAGAACCCTCTTCTTGGTCCCTCAACTACCACGTAAGTCTCTCTTTTTTTCATCATCCCTTGATCATTGCACAAGACCTTGATTTCTGCATTCAGATAATCCTCATCGTAGTGATTCAATAATTGAGTGGCATGTTTATGTTAATGATTGTAGATCGTTTGATTTTATTCCCCTTTTATGGTAACGTCTTGATAAGGTAATTAAAACAGACACTAGGATGATTCCTGAATGGGCAGAAACAGATAAATGCAGAATTACAAATACCAGAGAGTGCTGATTTTTACCTGGTTGTTTTTGATGGCATACAATGGAGCTATGTTAAGCAATCGTTGCTTGTTATTTGCTTTAGGCTGAGGAACATGGGTGCTCTAGATGTAAATAAGGTGGTACATGGACACCAAGGATGGCGATTGCTCACCTGCAATTGGTTACATGCTGGGGTTTTTCATCTCCTGGCAAATATGTTGAGTCTTATGATTATCGGGATTCGGCTCGAGCAGGAATTTGGTTTTGGTACGTACTTTGATCTTGGTACAACATTAAATTACCAAACTCTTTTGTCTGATAAGTTTTGAAGTCAGTCTACAGTTGAGATTTTGGTTTAAACTTCCTCTTCAGTTTGGTACTCCTTAAAATCCATTCCTCGTGGTATGCGATCACAACTGCCATTTCATTTTCTTTGCAATCTGCAGTGAAGATTGGTTTGCTTTATGTCATATCTGGTTTTGGTGGAAGTTTGCTGTCAGCTCTTTTTATCCAATACAACATTTCTGTTGGTGCTTCTGGGGCACTTTTTGGGTTACTAGGTGCCATGCTTTCTGAACTCATTACCAACTGGTCAATGTATGCTAATAAGGTATCACTGCCGACCTGCTTGGTTTTTCTTAATCACTATGTTTTTAGAACTTATATATTAAAGCTAGTTTACTGATAAATATTCTGTTCACAATTTCAGGTATCTGCTTTCATTACTCTTATTCTCATCATCATCATCAACTTAGCAGTGGGAATTTTGCCTCATGTTGACAACTTTGCTCATATTGGAGGCTTTCTTGCTGGTTTCTTTATGGGGTTTGTGTTCCTAATCCGGCCTCAATTCGGATGGTATACACAAAGATATAATCCGCCTGGATATATTTCTGGTGCGACTGAATCTAAATTCAAAACGTATCAGCGCATATTGTGGTTCGTCTCTCTTTTACTTATAATCGTGGGGTAAGCATTCCAAATCTGTTGTTAGTTTCTGTTCCAACTTCGGATTACCCCTTATAGTTTTGATATGAATTACAGCAAACAGAAACATTTCATTCCTGAAGCTATTTGGAAAGTTAGAAGTAAGGTTTTCCATTATAACCTAAATCTCTGGTGTTACGTGATTTTGATTTCAGGTATACAGTTGGCCTGGTTTTGCTTCTGAGAGGATTTGATGCCAACGAACACTGTTCATGGTGTCATTACCTATCTTGTGTTCCTACAGCCAAATGGAGCTGCAATGCTCAGCCAAAAACTTGCTTGGTACCTAATTCTGATACCCTTTTGTGCATTTTCACATACCTGAAGTGAAGAATCCTTTGCTTGTTGGTTTAATGCTTGTGGAGATGTTTTTCTGCAGTCTATAGAAACCGGCAACCAGCTGAATGTGACATGCACAAGCAATGGAAAATCAAACGTATACATGTTGTCGGGACTCACAGACAGGCAGATCCATGGCTTATGCTCTCAACTCTGCACATGATCTACCAAGATATAAATGGATGTTATACACATTTTACTTGTCCAAACTTTTCCCAATTTCTTGATATATTCATTTTGATATATAAAATTTTATATATTTACCCTAATAATTTATCAACTATAATCAAAACAATCAACCAATTAAATTTAGTTTGATCGACTTTCAAATCGATTTTAGACTTAAAAGTCAACTTAACGTTAATCGTAAAGTTTTGTAAATCTAAAATCAAAACAACATTATTTTGAATAACTCGGATTCAAATTAGACTCAAATTCAAATCACTTTGACAAAAACTCAACTGAAATTGGGATCAAAATCAAACAGCAGGTTGAAAGAATCGGGTAACTTGACCCACTCGACTCATTACCATCCTTTCTGCACACTGGAGGGCAAAAAACTTAAATTTGGTACTTGGAATTAAGGGTTAAATCGTAGCATTATCATGATGAGTCCTTAATTGCTGAAGACGACCGAACTGGTCCAACAAGGCCCAATATAGATAGCCCATAGGGGTATTTTTGTAAATAAATCCCAAGCTCCCGACACCAGAGATTGAGACTGAGAGAGCCAACTTTATCGTCACCAAGAAATCGAAGGAGAAGAAGAAACTAAGGATCAGACTCCAATTTCGTCTCTTAACGTCTCCGTTATCGCCGAAACATGATAACGGTTCGGGCCGTCAACGGCTGTTCGTTACTTCGCTGCTCTTCTGCTTCTGCTTCTGCTTCTGCTTCTTCTTCTTCATCTCCGCCTCTCTCCGCTTTCCGACGCCGTCTTAACCATTTCGTGACCTTAAAGTTTCGTCCGTACTCTCGAGTTCTTTCTCCGTTCACCGTACTCCGTTGTGAGCTCCGTTTCTTTGTTCATGGCGGGGGAGGTAATGGTCGGACCCTCTCCACGAACAGTCTCGTCGACAGAGTGATGGAACAGCTCGCAGCTTCCATTCGAAGCAAGCGAGTTCGCTCCGCGATTAAGTAAGCTTCTACCTAATTTGATTTGTGTAGTCATTCATCTTCAGAGTATTAATTGAACAAAATTTTCAGATTAACGAGTAGCGGAGAGCTTCTGGAAGATAAGCTGCTGAACAGGCAGTTACAGAAGGGAATGCTTCTAGAATTCAAGAAAGATGCAGAGAGAGTGCTATTGGCTGTGACTCAGAGACCTGACGGGAAGAAGAATTGGATGGTTTACGATCAGGTTCTAAGTAGAAATCACACGGCATTTTGACTAGGTTGCTTTTGCTAGGTGTTGTGGAACTCTCTGTTTATCATTTTTGTTTCATATTCAGCTGTTTGTTGGTCTAAACGAATCTTGTTGTGATAACAGAATGGTGTATCATCCTCGATTAAACCACAACAAATTACGTATATTGTTCCTGGTGTAGAGAATTTTGATCACTCAGACATCTCAAGCTTTGTTCAAAAAGCTTGGGATAACATGGTTGGTTCATTTTTAACTAAGCTGTTATTTTACCTTGTAAAGTCTTTGATTTGCTGTGGTCACCTCTATGTGCTTGTTTGTTTGGTGTAGGACCATTCACTGCTGGAGTTTGCTTGGGTTGAGCTTCTTGAGAATAATAAGTCGGTAACACCAGAAGAATTAGCAGAGGTTAATATTAATGCTTCTGTTGTTGATGAGTCGTTTTTCAAGAATTATAATTGTATCTCACTCTGCAGATGGTTTTCGGTAGTGCGGATCCGCTTGAGAGTTATTGTGCACATCTTCTGTTATCAAAGGATGAGTTGTACTTTACAGTCTTGGAGACGAGAGGATCTCGTTCTATCTATGGGCCTAGGTCTACAGCTCAGGTGTATGTTTTACACTTCTGTTGTATATTCTTATCCTTTGCTTGGTCACGTGTAATATGAATAATTTGGCGTATCCCATCATAAATATTTACCACCTTTTTGTATCTGTTGGTTTGCTTCAACAAAATGGCCATTTTCTAGAACTGATTCTCTGCATATTAGTAATTAAGAGCCTAACAGAATGGCTAGCAGGCCTATCCTTTGACTCCTGAAATAGCGGTCAATTGCGTTCTCTGCATTAATTAATATTTGTTTTCTTAGTCTCAAAGGAGTGGTGGTACTAGAAACTATCTGGATTCTGCATTAAATCATGTTTATGAGGCGGCCGTTAAGTTTCTGCTCTTTTTCCATTTGGAGAAGAGTTGTAATATGTAGGACTTTGCAATAACTCATGTTTCACTCTTGTTTGCAATTACTGTTGCATCTTTTAAGTTGCTAGGGGGATCCATTTGAGCAACATTGGAAGTAGAAATGTCAAATTCTTTACCAGTTGATGCTGTGAAGGTTCATTTTGTTTTCCAGGTAACAAATTATTTCTCCTTATTTGGCACTAACTTCGTTTTCCCAAACTAGGTGGAAGAACTCATGCGCAGGAAGCTCGCAAAGGAAGCTGCAGATAAAGAAATTCAAGAGTTTGTACAGATATTGACATCTGCTAGGCTACTGCCTTCAAATAATAAACCTCCTAAATCTTCATGGCTGGTTGACGAGAAAAACCGACAAAAAATCGAGTCTCTCGAAGCATATGCAATTGATGCTTGCAAAACTGATGAACAGAAGAGAACTGCTGGGACGGTAATATGTTTTATTTGACTAGTTTATTTGAATCTAATTTAGGTTTATGTTTCAAAGTTAATCAAGATGAGACCTCTATTATAAACTAAAGTATCTCAGATATCAGATTAGTAACTGACGATGTTTCTTCACGAACTTTATCCTTTTTTTTTAATTTTTTTCACTTGTCCTTATTTTCAGATTCTCAAGGCAGTGGGAATGACAAAAACAGCATCATCTGCTATGAACCTTCTCACAGATATCGGCTATTTTCCTGTTCATGTGAATCTTGACGTGTTGAAGCTCAACATTCGTACTGAACATTCAGATGAGATTATAGCGGCTGCTGAAGCTCTTCTATCAGATTCATCCGACCTAGACGAGGTAGGGTGGATGCTAGTTATGTAGCTGCTACAAAAACTTCAAGCTATCCATTTTTTTAGGGTGAAATGAGAATGGAAACCTTTCATAATTTCTAGAAGGCTGTTGAAGATTCTGATTTTATGGTGACTTTACTGACCCTCTAATACTTATTGGAAGCTGTACATTTGATATTTTTGGCATAGGCTGACAGAAAAGATCTTACCCATTTGAAAGTCTATGCCATTGATGTTGATGAAGCTGATGAGGTAATTGGTTGACAATATATTTTTATGTATGAAATTTTGATCATTTTAAATACTTTCAAATAATTTATTTTCATACTTGTCATTCTTTGTCCCTAATCACAAATTCTGCCAAATTTTTATTTAGCTCGACGATGCCTTGAGTTCAACAAGGTTACAGGATGGCCGGATCAAGGTTTGGATACATGTTGCAGATCCAGCTCGTTATGTACTACCTGGAAGCATAGTGGACAAGTAATACTGGTGGTTTGAAATTCTTGCTAAATAATGTATTTACTTTTATTTCTGAAGATAAACAAACCTTTAAATTAATCATGCTTAGGGAGGCAAGGAGCAGAGGAACTTCTGTTTTCCTCCCTACTGCCACTTATCCTATGTTTCCAGAGAAACTTGCAATGGGGGGGATGAGCTTGAAACAAGGGGAGGCTTGCAATGCTGTCTCCGTATCCGTCACCCTGCATTCTGATGGCTGGTATGCATACGTCTTAGATTAATCCTTATCTAGTGATTAAATTGTCCTTTTTGTTACAAGGCTGTAATTTGCTTAGGAATTCACTTCCTAAATCCTAGCCATAGCAAAATGTTTAAATGAAAGTTGGGTACAATGAGGATATGAAATTGATGTCTTGTTCATGTGCAACGGATGTGAATGCTCCATTTATCTTCTTGTATTAATGGTATTCTGGAGCTGCATGCAATTGGCCTCTCGTAGACCTTTTAGGCTTGTCTGTAACATAAACCTGGTGCCAGAATGTAGAACCATTGGCCTAAATGCATAAAGATCAGTGTATATTAATCTAGTTACCACTTGTTCATGTCCATCTCATTACTCAATGTTCTCCTGCAAATATGCATTTTAATTGAAGCTACAAGGTAGTTAAACCACGATGGTTCTTAGTAAGGATATTTATGTCTATCTGGTACAACAGCATTGCAGAATATTCTGTCTGCAACTCAATCGTCAAACCTACCTACATGCTGACATATGAGAGTGCTACTGAGCTGCTCAATTTGAACTTGGAAGAGGAGATTGAACTTAAAATCCTTCATGAAGCTGCAACTCTCAGGTCTCGATGGCGCAGGCAACAGGTTAGATTTCAGTATTTAGATGTAGACAATTCTTGGATAAGACTTCTTCGTGACACTATTTCCAAGAACTTCCTATTGAGATCAGACTTGTGATCTTGATGATTTAAGTTTCTTTCAAATAACTGGTCATGTTAGAGTGATGGTATGAGCTGGTGTAAGAAGCAAAGCTAAGGAATAAACAAGTGAAACATACCTTCTTGAAAGCAGAATTCTGCTCCCTCCTCCCTTTATGGAGTTTCTGTGTTGAGTTTGCAAGCTTGCTACCCCTTTTGCTGCAACTGTGGTATTATCATCTGTGTCTCATCAGATGTATGCTTGTGCTCCGTTGATCTGCTACATAAGAGGGGTTGCAAGCTTCCATGGGGAGGAGAGTTTGTTTCGACTTGAGGTGTCAATTGACTTTACAAGCATTCAACCTTTTTCAATTTACTTCTATAAATTGCAATCACTTAATGGTTTCTTGATGATTGTTTGAGACAAAATTTTCATCTTAAATGAAATAACTGTAAAAAATCATTTGCATCTTTTAGGGTGCAATTGACACAGCCACCTTAGAACCTCGTGTCAAGGTAGTTAACCCAGAAGATCCAGAGCCATCAATCAATCTTTACGTTGAAGATCAGGCTGGTCCTGCCATGCGACTTGTGTCTGAGATGATGATACTCTGCGGAGAAGTTATAGCCACCTATGGGTCCTGTAACAACATTCCTCTACCATATAGAGGACAGAACCAGTTGAACATTGACACATCTGCATTTGCACATCTTCCTGAAGGACCAGTCAGAAGTGCAGCTATTGTTAAAATAATGCGTGCTGCTGAAATTGATTTCAGGAAACCTGTACGCCATGGAATTTTAGGAGTTCCTGGTTATGTCCAGTTTACTTCTCCAATTCGTAGATACGTGGATCTTCTTGCTCATTATCAGGTTTTTTTTTCACCCCCTTAAATTAATCCACCATATTGATTTGATATTCAGTCACAGGTTTCATTTGTGGGATGAGATGTTAGCCTTAAGCTTCTGTTTCTCTCTTCTCGCTGTTTGGTAGTTAGAGTTGTTTTTGTTTTGGGAGTTGGTGGGTATGATGAGGTTTACTCACTTTTTTTTTCGAACTAATCATGTGCACGGCAAACTGATAAAGATGCAAAATTATCTGAACAGGTCAAGGCAGTCCTTAGAGGTGAATCTCCTCCCTTTTCAGCTGGTCAGTTAGAAGGGATTGCATCAATTCATAATATCCAAGCTAGGTTGGTGAAAAGGCTTTGCAGCAGCAGTCTACGCTATTGGATAATAGAATTCCTGAAAAGGCAACCAAAGGAGAGAAGATATCATGCACTGGTTCTTAGATTTATTAAAGATCGGATTGCATCCTTATTGATCACTGAGGTAAGCTCATATATGGAAAAAAGAAGTTGACTACAAGAAATTTGTATCTTTACTGACACTGAGGTAAGCATCATATATGGAAATAAAGTTAAGAGTACAAGAAATTGCATTTGAATCGCATTCTTCCCACTACCGTCAATCCCTATCTGCTCATTCTTCTCTCTCCCCTCTCACATGGGCATATCAAGGTGAAAAAGGGTGGGAAACATGAGCAAAATCCGACCACCTGGCCTTTTTGGTCTTGATTGTTCTTTCAATTGTGCTTTGATTGTCCAAAGGTGGTTGCACCCTGCAGCACGTGTAGCAATAAGCACAACCTACCATATAACATGAAAAGAGTAAAATCGCGGTTCTCCAATTTCTTTCAATCATCGTTCAATGCTGTGATTTCCATTTTTTTGACCCATTTTCAATCAATGGTTGGTTACATGCTGTTCTCATTCTACAAATTTTGCTTATTTCTTTTTCTGGCAGGCTATTGTTGTTGTGCTGTAACTCTTGGTTGAACTAATTGTTTGGTTTCTGAATGCTGCAGGTGGGATTTCAAGCACCTGCTTGGGTATCTGAGGGGGTACAGGTAGGGGATGAATTGCAGGTTCAGGTAGAAGAAGCTCACCCACGTGATGATTTTCTTTCCCTCAAGGAGGTTGGTGAGGGATAAAAAACTGAACAAGCAATTCCATACAGCCCATAAAACTGCTCCTTTTGAAGTTTAACCAACAAGCAATTCCATATAGCCCCATATATAATAAGGCATATGCTCTTTCAGCTTATTTTTGAGAGAATGATCAGAAAAGGATGAACTTTCATTTAGGCCAAATTTCAAGTCCTGAAAAGTGCAATTTTACAAAATATATTCAGTGTTGCATAAAGAATCCTAGCACTCATCCAACACTGAACTAACTTGAAGTATATTGTTGAAGTTCTGATGTCTCTGCCTGGGAAGCTCCAAGCTGAACTCTGACGTTGGTTTGAAGCATGTTTTTGGTGGTACGACTAATTGCAACTTTACCAGAGGTTTTGTTGTGGGATAACTGAGTTTAGCCTGTATGGACATCCTTGTAATCTTAGTATTATGTAACAAAAATAAACTTCACAGAGTCGGTTCTGAAGGTGAAACTATGTCCTTCATGGGAATCAAAGCTGTATGTATAGTTGTCTTCTTGAAATTGGCAATGACATTTTGCTATTTATTGTTATTGCATATTTCTTATGCTTATGTTACATTTCAGCTGTGCCAAAAATTGACTTCTAATCTAGGGGAAGAATTGGCTTGCTAAGAGAATTGGAGAAAACGTTCAACGCTGATCATAAAATAGGGACAACTGAGAAAGTTCCATCCTTTGGGGAAGAATATTAATAGCAGTAAGGTGAGACTTTCCAAACATCCTCTTTAACACTTAGCTTTTTGGATTCGAGTTCTCAAGATTTTGTATTGAAGGCATGAGTTATTTTACCTTTTATTAGTAATAATTTGGAATTAAGTGTATCGAGTTCATTCCTTGGACTTTTAAGTGGTTCCTTAAATTGACCACATTTACTATGGTGCTAAAAACAAGAGTGTAATTTGACTTGGTCGAATGATGTGTGCTGGACATTCAGTATGAGGCTCAAACATTGGAGACCCCTCGGTGGTTAAGCAGTATGTGCGCCGAATAAATAATGAGACAAGTTGACACAAATCATTAAGAAATCAGAAACAAATTTTGTAAAGCCTCTCTACTTTATGTTGTTTCAGCTGTCATAGGAAAGGAACTCATGTTCATGTCCAGCTAAACATTGTGAATTCCCGTTCTTTGAGAATTACATCACACTGTTGTTTGGTCCCCTCTCCCGACTAAGAAGTATTTTGTTCATGAAACTCAGCTATCTCCTTAGACCAAAAAGACATTCTGTTTTGGTGTGTAACTGATGCATAGATGAAGACTGGCGTGTTAGTTATTGTAATTGTCGAGGAGGAACTCAATTTCCATTAAAAACAAACCTGTCCCGTGACTGCTAAGGAGATTAGAGAGATGGTGCGAATAATTATTCCAAGCACGACAATCTTTTCTCGAAATCAGAGTAGGGAAAAAGTTAAGAACCTTTTCAGCCCCATCCACCCTTTGCTCAGAGCTTCATGTTAATAGTTGACAAGATTCATTTGGTTTATAATCAACCACCCACTCGTTTTCTCTTTCTGCTTTTTGTTTGCTTATAATTCAATGAGATTGAAAACTGAAATTTTAGGATCTTTTCCTGCTTTTTTGTCTCTCATTATCTGATTGCTAAATCACATTGTTACGGTTTTATGCTTTTAACTCCAGATCTACTTGATTCTTCTTGTGTGTTTTCACTCTAATCCTCAAGAATCATAAACTAGTGTTCTCTTTATCAACAGGAGTACTAACTGTTTGTACCAAAACTCTCGTTTAAAATTTCAATGTTAACATGGATAACCTTTAGCCCCTGTTTTTAATCTAAGACGACCTCAAAATCATTTATTTTTTTTTTATAAAAGGGATAAAGAAAACAACATGCTATCGCCTTAAGAACGCAATCAAACGTTGATCATTTCAAAGCAAGGCCTTCATCTTTGGACTTGGAGAATCCCAAATGGTCCACCGATGATTGCTAGATGACCCTTGACGAGCTAAAATATCTACATATTGATTTGCTTCCCTCAACACATGAGATAAATAGCATTGCCAATTTTTCCGCATTTAGGATTTAATCTCCACAACTAGGGACAAGTAAGAGTGAAAGGTAGGACAAGGCTTATTAACAAGAGTCACTATTTTCAAGGAATCTGACTCTACAAGAACATTCCGATGCTCCTAATTGCAGACAAATACCAAACCACGATGAATAGCTTTGGAGTTCTGCAACCATATTAGTAGTATGACCAATAAATCCTGAGAAACCAGAAATTTGCATAATGTGAACAAAGTACCAAGTCATATGACCAATAAATCCTGAAAAACCTGAAATTTGCATAATGTGAACAAAGTACTAAGCATCGAACTTCGCATAATGTGAACAAAGGCTGAGAACCATCAGGGCTTGCGGCCCTTGAAGTTGAAGACACTGATCAGGTGGGGGATACTGAGAAAGGAGAGGGATCACGTCACATGGAAGCATGATGATGATGAAAATGATTCCTCAAGAAAACTGAAGCTCAATTGCTGTATCCTGTCCCTTTTTATGAGGTCTCACCCACATGCAAACCTCTATTCAATTCCTTGGGTCAGCCCCATGCAACCTTGTTCCTTCTTTCCTAAACACCCTCTCAGTCTGATCACCACATAGCTTCTTCAAGTTTTTGAGTGATGTGACACACACACACACACACACACACACACACATACACACACACACACACACACACACAGTTTTTCAACCTCAAGTGAAATACCCCTTTTCTCCGTTACACAGATTATTGCTATTGCCCATAGTTAGAATTTCACCGTTTTCTGATCATCAGGGTCTCCTGGAATTATTCTATGAAATGCAATTTACAAATCCGGAGTCCTGACCATACTATATTGTAATAACAAGGATCAGAAAGTCAATATCAGAACCAAATATAAACGTGATCAGTGTAAAAGCAAATGAGAGCGAACCAAAAAAAAAAAAAAAGAGCAGACATCAAAAAAACAAGCCATGTTACCATATGCCATTGCTTATATATCAATTGACTATGCACCATCGACATGAGTTCCTTACCTATTGTTCTTTCCCTCTTCTGCATTGTACATAGGTACAGTATATCAGAAGTTTAACTCCATGTTAGATCATGCAGTGAGAACCACATGTCCATGACGAGATACGGAAAGGGAAATTGAGAATATTTTCTTAAGGTATTCATAAATGGTGTATTTTAGATAAATTATTTAGTAGCTAAAATCAAATATAGGCTCTCATGTTCTGTAACATTCTGTTCCCATGTGCCAAACTTAATTGGTATAATGAAGAAGTGAGAGTGATTAAGAAACAATATATATGTTTTTGTCTTATTATCTTGGAAAAAATTCTAGATTAAGATATTGTTTTTGGCTTTGACTTGAAACAATCATAGACGAGTTTAGTGTTCTAAGTCTACCATTATGACTGACGATTGAGAAGACTTTGTTATTTTACATAGAGATATAAGAAATTAAGTAAGCCATGTGAGCTTGGATTGCTCAAAGAGAGGTATTATACATCATACACATGCAAAGTCAAACACTTTCTCTTCTTCTTTCATTTGCATTGATTTACTCAAAAGCTGTTTGATGATTCAATAGTTTTCTTTACTATACTTGTTCAAAAATTGTAATTAATGATTAGTAGTTATATTATGAAATATTATTTGATAATATAGTTTTTTATAGCCATCAGTATTATAAACTACTTTTTATAAAATTTTCTTTATTTAATATTAATAAATATTAAAAATTATATATGATAATTATATAATTAATTAGCTATGATTGCAACATTTCTGGTCATTCGACTTATTTGCTAGAAACATGCATTCACACATGATCATATGTAAACGAAGATGTAAAAGGGCAGATGATTGACTATAATAATTTGTGTTCATATCATACAGAAAAAGGGCTTGAAGAGATTTGGTGTTTGCTTTGAAGAGTCTCTAAGACCTCCTTAAAGACAAGAAAATATAGAGTAATAGATGTAGAGTCTAAGTATAAGGCTCCTGTTTTGTGGAGATTTAGAAAAGGCTATAATATACACAACATTCTCTTCGTATTTGTATAAAGAAGCTATTTTAGTAAATTATAATAAATTAGCATTGATTTAGAATAGATGTAGAATGAATTAGAACTTGATGTGGAATGAATTAGAATTGATCTATTAGAAATATCTTAACCTTACCACATGAAGGTAATGAATATTTCAAACGATATGCTAATATAGACTCAACTAGTACAACACTTAGTAGAAATTTTATTAAAACACGAGATTTTGGGAGGTTTAGTAGTACGCAGCCTCATCTTTAATTAGTAGATATGTTGTTTTGAATTATTATAATATTATTTTAGTTATCCCCATGACTATTAAAATTAATGTTATACCAACATATAATTTAAATTGTGTAAGAATAATTTAACAATATCATATTTTGATGTTCATAAAAAATATTAAATTAATAGTTCCCTAACTATTAAATGCAAAAATATTGTAACTTTAGATAAATTATTTAGCACAATTATAGCTTATTACTTTTGGACACAAAAATCATACAAATGTTATGGATATTTTCACTTTATCCCAAGTGGTCAATTCATTTTTTAGTTGCCATAGTGATGTTTTTTTTATGGGGCCATTAAATCAAAGCAAATACTGACAAGTACCTGAAAAGTATTTTGATGGGACCATACCCTCAACCAATTTATTAATATTCAATGCAATATTTTGGACATCAATTAATACTAAATTCTATAACAAAAGCAATTTCAGATAATATGAGTAAAGGGCAAAATAAGAAAAAACACACATTTATTCTTATTTACATGACCAAATAAGAAAATTTTATATTTTTATTTTTTAAATACTCAATAAATTAAAAATAAAAGTTCGACTTGCGAATACCATACCGAATTGAATTTTTGTATGGTACTGTATTGGTACCGGTTAATACCGAGTACTATTTCAGGTAATTTTTTAAATTTATAAAATAGTCCCTAAAGTTTTTTAGAAATTACAAAATAGTCCATTGTCATATTGTACAGTTTTATTGTATAATTTATAAGTTTACATTAACCATGTTTCCAAAAATCATAATAATAAATAATAACCACAATTAATACAAAATAACAATAATTTTCAGATATTTCACATATAAATAATAACCACAACTAATATAAAAAAAGACAATTATCATCATACAAGTATAAAATTAAGAACAATACAAAGTATTAGAAATATTACAATTTTATTATATAATAAATAGTAATTACATTAAAATATCAAATAAAAAGAACAATAAACATCCTTAACTTTCAAATTATTATAATTTACAACAAGAATTCATGATAAGAAAGCAACTAATTAAAAATGAAACTTGAAAAAAACATATATTATTTAATTTACTATTAATTAAATATATTATTTAATTATTTAACATATTAATTATTAATATGAATTTAAACAATTTTAATTTAATTTAATTATTTAATATATTAATTATTAATAAAATTGTAAATAAATTAATTTAAATTAAATTTTTAGAATTAATTATTATATTTTTAAAATACATAAATTTTAAATAAAATTTTATTCAATAATTAAAATATATTTAAAATAAATATTAGTTTATAAATAATAACATTTAAATTGTTTATTTAAAAAATAAAATAATTTTTATTAATACTTTATTAATAAATATTATATAAAAGATCAAAATAAAGTTAATTAAAAATAATTTATTTTAAAATTTTATTTAATGTATAATTATTATGAGTAATAAAAATATTTATTTTATTTTAAAAATTAAAATTAAAAATCACAATAAAAATTGAAATGAATAGTTAGTTAAAAAATGTTTGAAAAGAGAGACGGGAAAGGGAGGAGTCGTGGGAGGGAAAATTTTTTGAAAATTTTTAAAATTTTTATAAAAGAAATCTTCTATTTTCTAGAATTTACGATATTGACAGGTATTTTAAATATCGGCCGATACTGGCTAGTATCAGGCAAAATCGGTTGATACCGATTGATATTTTTAAACATAATTTGGTATCAACTGGTACAGTACGTAATTTAAAATAGTAGGTTTAATAGTAAAAACCTTGAATTAGTTAACTTTTTGATTCGGTTTTTAATTTTTAGGTTTAATTTAGTTCAATAAATTTTGACGTTAAAAATTAATCAATTTATTAATTAATCAGTCAATTTTATAAACTAATTAGTTTTTATAAACTAAAATAAATCGATTGATTTCCATTTAATAGTCTGATTTTGTAATTATACTTTAAAATTTTCAATGAATAAGAATATTAATCTTCAATTATTTTTTAAATTTTTAAATTTTATTCAATTTTTAAATAATTTTATGAATATCTAATAACTGTTGAACCTTTTAAAGTTTAAAGTTTAAAGTTTAAACTTTTTGTCTTATCGGTTTAACTTTTGATCCGATTTTGAAAACATCTTCTAATTTATTATTAATCTTATTTATGAAATTATTAAGGATGACAATGGGTTGGCCCATGGGCCAGCCCTGCTAATTTTTTAAAATTTTAAAATATTAAACAACGTATTTTTCTAGTTGGGTCTGAGCTAGGGTTGTCAAGACCTGGACTTATCTGAAATTCAACTCTTCTAAATAAAACGATATTATTTTGCTTAGAATAATTGAATTTCAAATTAGTCTAAACGTAAACCTAACTTATTAAAACAATTAAATTTAAGTTCACGTGCTAATAATTATCATCCCTACAAATTATTTTTGTAGTTTAATAAAAAAAGTGATAAATGGGTTTCTTTTTAATAATAAAGTTTCTCCCCTCACCTTATCATTCCCGTCCTCTTGTAGGCTTTACTTTAACGGTGAAAGCTCCACGACCATGGAACGGAGCATTTTGCCATTAAAGTGAAAAAGTAACCTTGTCTAGAACCGAAGGATAAAATGGAAAAGGATGGCTCTCCCCTCCTACTAGCCTAAGGCATCTCTATTCCTTTGGACCTCTTTTGTTCTTTTCTCATAACATATATACCCATGTAATTAGCTTGAAACTTTAGTAATTTATTTGATAAATTTAAGAATAAAATTCAATTTTAATTGTCAATACTTATTTTTAATATTAAATAAATGAAATAATAAAGCAACGTATTACTAGACCTTCTCAAACTTTATATATCAACGAGACTTTCATTAGATTGTTGTTATTGTTATTGTTGATAATGTGTTAGACATAAGGTTGTATATTACTAGATTTCTCCGAATTGCACATTTTAACGGGACTTTTACGTAATATTGATGTTATTGTTTTATAATCATTTGAATAATTAGGGATTAAGTAGTGTGAAATGAATCAAAATAGACCGCCATCCCATGTGAGAGGCACATGGATGCATATATGTTGCCATTTCCTCCTCAACTCAACCAATTGGGTAATTCTTATATAAAATAAAAATATATAGAAAAATAGAATAATATTAAATAATAAATATACACCAATATTTGATATTACATTTAACCTGTTTGAGTAAATTTCCCATAGTACCCTTTCCTCAAAAAATAGTTAAATACAACCCCCCCACCTTCACAGCCATTCCGCACGCCCACAACGCAAACCTCTCCGCTCTCTCTCAATGGCTCGTGTAGGTTTCTGCATTTTGGCTATTCTCTCACTACTCTCTCTAGCCACCGCCAAAATCCCTGGAGTCTACTCCGGAGGACCGTGGCAGACAGCCCACGCCACCTTCTACGGCGGCAGTGACGCCTCTGGCACAATGGGTACGTACGCGCTACTAACTTAGTGACAAACGTAACTAAATAAGCACCATTTTTAACTTATGAATGTGTACAGGAGGTGCTTGTGGGTACGGTAACCTGTACAGCCAAGGTTACGGAGTGAACACGGCGGCACTGAGCACCGCGCTGTTCAACAACGGCCTGAGTTGCGGCGCCTGCTTCGAGATCAAGTGCTCTGCTTCCGACGACCCCAGATGGTGCAACCCTGGTAACCCTTCTATTCTCATTACAGCCACCAACTTTTGCCCTCCAAACTACGCTCTCCCCAGTGACAATGGCGGCTGGTGCAACCCTCCTCGTTCCCACTTTGATCTCGCTATGCCCATGTTCCTGAAGCTCGCACAGTACAAGGCCGGCATCGTCCCCGTCAGCTATCGCCGGTCAGTCTCTTTTCACTTACTATGATATTATTATTACCAAAATCTTTGAAACTAAACGGCCGCAATGTTGAATTTTAGGGGTTTTTAGTTAATTAATTTGTGATTAATTCATATTCAACTTAGTTTCTCGGCCGTTTTTCTCGGGAATCAAACAGAACCTGAAAAGACACGCTGCACAGCTCTCTATAGGTCCTAGTTGTGCATCGTTTACTAAAATGAACTGAAATCCGTTATTGTTTGTTCGCAAAGACCATAATACCCTTACCTACTTGACATGGAAAAGTTGGGATTGGCTCAGTCATCGAGGAATTATCTTCATGTGTGAGTCAATTCCAACCGTTGGATTACCATCTGATGGAATTTCAACTCGGTTGTCCCCGCCACAGTGTTCCGTGCATGAAGAAGGGAGGCATCAGATTCACGGTCAACGGTTTCCGTTACTTCAACCTGGTTTTGGTCACCAACGTCGCGGGTGCCGGAGACATCATGAAGGTGAGCATTAAAGGGACCAACACTGGTTGGCTGACCATGAGCAGGAACTGGGGACAAAACTGGCAATCCAATGCCTTACTTGTGGGGCAGGCTCTGTCTTTTAGGGTGACGGGCAGTGACAGACGCACGTCAACTTCCATGAACGTGGCGCCTTCTAATTGGCAGTTTGGTCAGACCTTCACGGGCAAGAATTTCCGCGTCTAAGTCGTCTCATTTTGTTGTTATTACACAAAGTTTAAGAATTTCTTTCCCGCCTTCAATTTTCTCAGCCTATTTTCTCGGAAAATTTGAGGGTTAAAAAGGAAATAGTTGGTAATATGGAGTACTAGGAAAAGTCTTGTCTTTTTTGTTTACCATTTCATTACCTGCTAAAATGGTGAAGATGTAGTGTTCTAAGAGTCCTGAAGCGGCTGCAACTATAAGAACCTGTAGCCCGCAACTCTTATTCACATATATGTTATCTGAAATCACTCTTTAGTACTAACTATAGTCTTAATTACTTATTTTATGAATTCAGAAGGTGCAAGTTGCAACGTGGTTCTTACCCTTTTGGGATTAGAACATGGTACACCCAATTGTTGGTGTATGTTCTTGTCAAGTGGCAGTGATACCTATCAACAGCATTCATGGCAAAAATGCATAAATGCCCTTTTGCTTATACTTGTGTTAATAGCATTTGAAGATGCTTTTGATCGACCTAAAAGATTGCTTCTTGGTTACTTGTCTCTTCATTGTTTCTGTAACTCAGTTTCTGAACAACCCCAGTTAACGGAAATGCCTGATAGTGATCGTAAAACCATGTGTAAATATCTGGTAACTTTAGCAGACAAAAAGAAAATGATTCGGATATGAGAAGTTTAAAGCAGCTAAGCAATAGGGGGGTGTAGAGATTCTGTTAGTATTTTGTTCATCAAGAAAGAATTTGCATTTATACCCTTTCAAAGACATTCAACTTTTGCTTCATAAAATCAGGGAACAGACAGATCCTGTTCTGGACATGACATTACTCAACATAAACAAGTGGGTGAGATTTAATAAAAATTGTCTAAAACCGGTGCTTGTACGCTAAAGTTCTGTCCTGGGAAAGAATATTTTGGAAAATTAACGATGAGCTTAGGCCATCTCCAACCATTACACCAAATTTTTACACCAAATTTAGTGTAAAATAGAATATTCTTAGAATCTTTTTACATCAAATTTAGTGTTACTCCAACCATTCTACACTAAATTTTTACACCAAAAATTTATAAAGAATATACTACAATAATTTAGTTATTATCTAAATTAATTTATATTTATACAACCACAATAATTTAGTTATTGGCTAAATTAATTTATATTTATACAATAATTTATATTTATTTATTTATTAAAAATTAAAATAAAATCATCATTCTTAATTAATTAATGTATGCTTTATATTAAATTAATATTATTTACAAAATGTATTTAATATTATTGCAACAACAAATTAATAACATACACAAATATAAACTTATTAAAATTTCTCATTTAATATCTAATCATTTGAATTTATATATTGTTCCCACAAATGTTCAATTAATATATTACGAAGTTCATAATGAGCTTCTTTATCTCTAATTTGCCTATGTCTAGCAAGGAATTTTTGAAATATAATTGTATCGTCTCTATTGATATTAATTTCAGGGGCTGGCGTTTCGTTCCAATCTTGTATGACCTTTCTAATCTTTTATTAATGAATTTATAACACTTATAAATAAGAATTAAAAATAAATATTAAAAATAAATTTAATATTATAT
>JANZXR010000004.1:32627760-32649189 GCA_027575705.1 Erythroxylum echinodendron | reverse complement strand
GGGTGAGATTTAATAAAAATTGTCTAAAACCGGTGCTTGTACGCTAAAGTTGTGTCCTGGGAAAGAATATTTTGGAAAATTAACGATGAGCTTATCTATAAGTTGGTTGATTCTTTGAATTTCATTAGCCGTCATGTTTGACCGTATTCTTCCATTTAAAGTGGTTCAGGAACCAAGAATGTCACTTCTAGCTCGTCTTTCTTGAACAAAGGACTCCAAATTCAAGTTATTGACTCTTGGAATGTGGATGTATGAAAAAGGTCTTTAATTCTTGACAGAAAGGACACAACAACTAAACCTATCCCACATATGCTTATGTTCCTGTAGCTATCTGTTGTGTTAAAATATTTGTGCAACATACAGATAAATACATGTTGACATGATTCAGACTGCCGCAGAAAGATGTCTGAAATACTTGAAGCAAAACTGAAAAGACAAAAACTGTACACTGCTTGAGTAATCAAGGCTTAAGCACATGACTGAATTCCTGAAACTTCACTCAAGAAAAGAGGGGGGAAGCTGATGGCCGAGGATAGGCAGTCCGGGAATTGGCATTGCCTGTGGCAGTTTTGTTGCGCTCCTTTTCGGTAAGTTTATTAGATGCCTCCTTTGAGTCTTGAAGCTGTTCTAATACCAGTACCACCTCCTTCATTGTTGGCCTGAATTTTGCATCTGCTGCTACGCATTGAAGAGTAAGTTCTGCTATCTTTTGGACCCGACCGAGTGAGTACTGGCCTTCAAGACGAGAATCCAGAATGTGCAGAACTCTACGCTTGTTTGTGAGGTAAGGTTTTGCCCACTCCACCAGGTTGTGCTGTCCTGAGGGCCTATTCTTGTCTATTGCTCGCCGACCAGATAAAATTTCCAAAAGTACAACCCCGAAACTATACACATCGCTCTTTGCAGTTAAATGACCTTTCCAACATCAACATGAAATTATTAATCAGAATACAATATATGACACCATACCTAAGAACCACAGAAACCATATCCCAGGATATTCCACCGATAACATTATGATAGTAAACACAAAGTTTTAAGCTTTTCATGGGAAATTGAAGAATGATACTCAAGAGGAAACAATGGCTAGAGGAGAACTTCGAAGCAAAACCTTACCTCTTAGGTATGAACTTAAAAGAGCTTTGAGAGATTGAGATAATCAGTATACATCTTAAGTAAACAACACGAAGAAACTCATATGATCAAAATTTCCTACCTGTGGCCAGATACTCAGGTGCTGCATATCCATAGGTCCCCATGACTCTGGTAGAGACATGGCTCTTATCACCAGTTGGGCCATCCCTGGCCAACCCAAAATCAGAAAGCTTTGCATTGTAGTTCTGTAAAAGTATAGCAGAAGCCATTATAACTCTGAATCATACTAGTACAGTTAAATTACGGAGAAGTACTAAGTGATAACCAGAAAAAGCAGCATACCGAATCGAGCAGGATATTAGAGGTCTTAAAGTCGCGATAAATGACCTGTACTTCAGAGCTATGAAGAAATGCAAGTCCTCTTGCAGCACCTAGAATAACTTTCATTCGAGTACTCCAAGAGAGTGGATGGAATTGAGACCCTCCTATTTCATAATGAACAAATAGCTTCCGTGTCAAAACCTAAATTACAACCATCAAAAGCTGAACCACCACAATGAACAAGAGAAACATACTCCTGAACAAGTGATTCTCCATGCTGCCTCGGGGCATGAACTCATAAACCAGTAGCCTATGTTCATCTTCTAAGCAGTAACCAACCAGTTTAACAAGATGAGGATGACGTAATTGCCCAAGGTAGTTGATCTCAGCCTGCACGACCAAAAACACAACTAAAATCAACTTGCTGGATTTAATCATCAGATCAATACTTGGCAAGCACCATCAGATAGCTGTTTTCCTGGAATTGCCACTGTTGAAAACGGTAATAAAATTAGAACTAAGGCCCTCCTGAAGTAGAATCTTCAGTAATTGTGCCCAGAAACCAAGGTTGTTATGGCATAGACAGGTATAAAAACTCCTAACTTGAACCTCGACATTGGATCAGAAAATTTGGTGAAACAATTAAGCAGTGGCAAGATATACCCTTACCAACCATTCCTTATGACCCTGGAGACCTTCTTGGTTAAGCCTCTTCACAGCAATAACCAAACCACTACCAGGCTTCATAGCCTTATCTGTATGCTCATCAATCCACCCCTTGAAAACTGAACCAAAGCCACCTTCTCCTACCACACTATCTGGTCTAAAGTTTCTTGTGGCAATCTTCAGCTCACTGTAGGCAAAACTCTTCAAGTTCGATGACTGCAAGATCTCCCCCTCGCTCCGAGGAGTTTGGGGCACAGAAGATGATGATGATAGCTTGCTACTTGAACTGCTCAAATATTTCCCATCTCTGCTTCCATTCTTTGAATTCAATCCTACACATAAACACGTTTTAAATTCTGTTAGTTTCTACATTTTGTTGCTCGCTCGATGAAAGATTCAAGCTCTTTCCAAGTTTTTTCATATCAAAGCATGAAACAAATTACATGTTGAAAATTAAGGTGACGAAGCCCATTTTGACAAAGAGAAGGAACTACTCAAGAAAACCAAAAGACTAAAAATGAAAAACCTACGAGTGTTAAGATAAACAATACACGTATGGAATACTTCTTCTCTTCTCTTTCCCTCTCTCCCTCACAAACACACAAACACAGCCAGAGTTACCTGTATTAGAAGGGCTATATGCTTTTATTTGATTACTCCAGCAAATACCCATGACACGCCACCTCCTCACCACAATCCTCCAGTCCCAAAACTCGAAGACAAAATTTAACCAAGCAAAACAGAAGCCAAAAGACAGATCTTGTCTGAAAAATGAGTGTGCTATTTCAAGAAAAAGATCCCCTTCAGTACACTTATGTTCGACAACTTATTGGACAATACTTGGCACAGAGAAAGGTGTGATTTTTTGGGGGTGCTTTTGATATCTCTGGGGATTATGGATATGTGCAAGATCTGGACAAAAAGCAAGCAATAAAGGGTCTTTGCTAATGGAGGGTCTTTCGTTTTTGATAGTCTTCTGAGACCCTCGCCAACCATTTAGACGGTTGACTCACTTTTGCCTCTTTTGTCCTTTCTCCTACACACCAGCAAACGTCTTCAGACCGATGAGTACATAACACTCAAGATCAACACAAGAAACTAATAGATTATAATCGGATCCCTTTGTAAATTATGATTAGACTCTTCATAATACAGAGATGGCCCACCGTAGCTACTCTGTTTTCTCTAGTTTTTCTTTCATCATCATAAATACAAAGAATGAAATGATAACAGAGGAACATGGAATCTGTTAGAAAGGGTCCGAAATTTGATGCGTCAATAATGATACGATATACATGAACCTGTCCTCAGATGAATTTTCTTGCCTTTTCCGTTTGACTCTTCCAATACTCAAATACTAAATCTTTCTAAACAGAACAAACTTCTCCTTATTACCAACGTAATTTCATTCAAATCACTGTGTAATGATTGAACCAGCATTTCTTTCGGTCCAAAGTTTGGAACTTTCCTTGACAACCCACGAGACCATGTTCATCTCGTGACATCATTGGTACGCATATTTTAACATCATCTGCTTCGTGTTGTTCAACAGTTTAACTATTGTTTGTTATTGCCAATAAGATTCTATCATTAACAACTGCTGAATTTCGTTTGAACCACTAATTGTTGTAGGCATGTGGACAAAGACTAAGTCAAGATTATACCTTTTTCAGTGGCAGTTTTGGAGAAGTCTTGGAAGGATGAATGCAGATATGTTTTAATTAGTCAGTAGTCATCACGTTTCGTGCTTATACTTTCTTCCTCTTGTGGTAGACTACTTTTATTCAAGTATTTGATGACTGATTCCATGTAAGCAAAGTATTATTCTTATACTTTATACGTATGCTTTTAGCTATTTTATTTGCAAAATTGTAATTAGTCAAATAAATTATTATAAATATATATATATAGAAAACATAGAATTTTCGTGTAGTTTAGGAAATTTTTGAAAAATATTTTAATTTTCAAATTTTTAGAAAAAACTTGTTATCGTATATAAATTAAAGATGAAATATACACACCGTAAATATCATACTTGTATCAATCACCATAAATATCATACTTATACCAATCAAATGCTCCTTACATGATGATTCAATTTAGCTTTTAAAATTTAATAGAACTAATTAAAAATGACTTAAAATAATAATTATTATAATTATATTAAATTATTAATTTTAGTCAAATTTACTTTCTCTGAAAGTTAAGTTGTATTACCATATTAATAATATTTAATTAGTTCATACGTAAAATTCATATTGCACATATCTTATTATTTCTTTTCAATTGAAAATTTAAAAAAATACATTTTCCTGTAAAATTGAAAATAGAAAGATGTTTTTTGAATGATTTAAGGATTAGAGTCTTTTATAATTTTTTAAAATTATAATTATCTTATTAAATCACATAACATTTATACTTTGTATATTCTATAATTATTTTTAATTAAAAATCAAATAAAATAACAATTTTTTTGAAAATTTAAAAATTAGTCTTCTTTATTTTTTAAAAATTATAATATAAATTTATATCTTTTATCCAAACATTTTAACTTAATTGGTGGAATGACTCCCAAATCATGTCAAAAAGGTTCGGCTCCCACGTTGGGTACAACACAAATGATTGTTCTTATTGAGTATTGGATTATTGTAATTCTAGAACATGTCAAATCATGTGAAAACCTAACACCATATTGCTTACTAAAATATTGCAGTTGTGCCTAAAGTAAGCTATTAGCCAAGATTGGAGATTTCAAGTGTCAAACTCTTGGTTGATTTTCTCTTTGGTGGGCTACCTAACCACATTACAATTAATTACTAGTAATTCACATTAAATAATTTTTAAAAATACAATAATTTATAAATTAACTTGATATTGAATTTTGAATTAAATTTATTTTTTTAAAAAATTAGACTTTGAGCATAAATCTTATTATTTAAAATAAAATAAAATTGTTTTTTAAAATTTAAATGATATTTTGATAAAGGGTATTGTTTATATTTATGTTTTGAAGTAATTATAAAACTCAACTGTTTCTACTAACTCAAAGCATGAATATTTTGAACTGATCAACTTTTCAGTTTAGTTTTTAACTTTTCAATTCGATTTATTTTAATAACTCTTGTTGTTAAAAATTGATCAGTTTGTTAATTCACTAATTAGTTATAAATTAATAATTCTTATAAACTAAAATAAATCAATTAATTTTTAAAATAAAACTTAAATTTTTTTATAGGCAAGCATATTTTAATTCTATTTAATTTTTATTTAATTCTAGACTTTTCAAACCTTACATATCTTGTTTAATGAGTTTAGGCTCCGGCCTGATCGGTAAATGGTAATAAGTAGTAAACAAGTGAAGAGGGCACACATGGAGATATGTAACCAGGGTAGCAAAAAGAGAGAACCTTACATATCTTGTTCAATGAGTTTAAGCTCCGGTCTGATCGGTAAATGGTAATAAGTAGTAACAAGTGAAGAGGGCACACATGGAGCCATGTAACCAGGGTAGCAAAAAGAGAGAGGGAGGGAAAAAAACAAAAGAGACGTAACGTATCACTGACAAGTCTGATATATACAGAACGTCTTGTCTCTATGATTACAGTGATTACAGTCTCTTTTCCGCTCTCTCACGTCCTATTCCCACTCTTCTCTACTGCAAAAAACAGTATGAACAAGGTTTTTCTTTACTGCTTAAAGCATCTTTGAGTGTTCTGTTCCTATTAGAGTCGGAGATGCGTCGAAGAAGAACCTTGTTTGTTGGTTTAAGTTGTTGAATGACAAGGTAAATGGACTCGGTGTGCATGATGATTGGTTTCTTGGTTACTTCTGATGGGTTTTGCTTCTTAACTCTGTTTGATAGAAAGTTTTGGTAAAATATGAGAAGGGATGAGTTTTTCTGTTCGGATTCTGTACTTTGGTGCATTTTCACTTGCCAAAGTTTCATTCTTTGAAGCTTTAGGAAGCAACCATACTCAAAAGTCTTCGCTTGCTCATTATGTGCGTTTTCCTCTTGCAACATCTTGTTTTCTTTTCTTTTGTACTCTTAATCTGTTGAAGAAATTGTGCTTGTAAGTACAATTCTACTGCTTAAGTAAGGTAAAAACTGAACACGCATTTCATTCAAAGTTTTTTATTATTTATCTTCATTTAAAGTAAAATCTTACTAAAGGTTTACTTTTTTTAGCAAAGATTATTCTTTTTCATGAATATGGTATATTGTTCGTCGTGATTTGGTTGACTATGGTCTGTTGGTTTTTATTGGGGTAATGTGCTTCTATTGTGGCTTTCAAATTGCATACTTTACCTTTATCCTAATGATACTTGTTGAATATGATGCTTCGTTTATCGTGTACGGTTTACAATTGGATGTTTAGGTATATTGGTAGTCAGACTTTCGATGAGGTTTGTATATATATATATAAGCTTGCCCTGGCTGTTGTCTACCAATTATAAGAATTTTAGGCTGAAGAACTCCTCGGTTACTCGTTATCCGAAAATTGTAATAAAGTCTTAAACTTTTTTTTTCCACTTTTCAATATCCCAAAATAATTGGTCATTTGAGAATGATACTCCATTGGGTACTTGTAATGCCAATTGCATTATTGATGGATGGTTATGGCTGAACCTCCTCCTTATTTAGCTATGTTCAGATTTTCACCCATCTAAGATATCCTTGTCCTGTATTCCTGTGCGGCAATTTTAAATTTTCCTGCATCCTTAAATACTTTGTTTAGTTATTTCTAGACTTCTATACTATGTTTTCAAAAGCTCTGGTAGACAATAGTGCTTTATCTTCTACTGTACATCTCTGAAGTACCATCCAATTTACTCAATTTGCTGTTATGTGGTAGCTTGGTGGTGCCAGAGTTGCGTGATTGGGAACATCCATCTTCCTGATTTATGGTTTTTATGTTAATGTTGATGGTGCCAAAAAGGTCAAGGGATTTGAAATCTAACTTATTCCTGACTAATTATCCTTATTTTTAAACTTTTTTTCCCATATTTCATTTTTAAAACTGCTTTGGTATTTTTGTAATCATGAGAATATTGTTTCAACGGCATTACAGCATGAACGTAGCATACTGCAAGGGTACTTGGTAGTAGAGTGGGTATGAATGCGCATGGTGCACACATTTCGTTCACGGATTAAGCTTAATAACTGTATTATTGTTGTCATTGGCCTGTAGTTTCGCTAGTTGTTTAGTGGAACAGCTCATATAACTTGTTTTGTGTTTTGCTTTGATGTGTGATAATTCCTGGTTAATTGTGCTTGCGCTGTTCTTCCTTAGTTTTGTATCTTTGTTTCAAAGTCTTCAATTCCTCATCCATATATGGATAGTGTTTGATTTAAAAATATTTCAGATACATCATGAAGAGTTTAAGGCAATGGACAGTGGCGTTTGCACCTGGAAATGAAGGAGAGGCAGCGCTGGAGGCCTGAAGAGGATGCTTTGCTACGAGCATATGTGAAACAGTACGGTCCAAGGGAGTGGAATCTTGTATCACAGCGCATGAACACATCCCTGAACAGGGATGCTAAATCTTGCTTAGAAAGGTGGAGAAACTACCTCAAACCTGGGATTAAGAAAGGATCACTCACTGAAGAGGAGCAGCTTCTTGTCATCGAACTTCAAGCCAAGCATGGAAACAAATGGAAGAAAATTGCTGCTGAAGTTCCCGGTCGGACTGCCAAGAGATTAGGCAAGTGGTGGGAAGTGTTTAAGGAGAAGCAACAGAGGGAGCAGAAGGAAATTAACAAGGCCATTGAACCGATCGAGGAGGGGAAGTACAATAGGATACTGGAGACTTTTGCAGAGAAGCTAGTAAAAGAGCGCACACCTCCAACATTTGTCATGCCAACTTCAAATGGTGGCTTCCTTCACCAGGATCCACCAAACCCTGCACCAGCGCTGCTTCCTCCATGGCTTTCTAATTCTAACTGTACATCCAATGTTAGGCCTCCCTCTCCATCAGTAACTCTAAGCCTTTCATCATCAACCGTTGCAGCCTCTCCAAATATACCGTGGCTTCAGCCTGAGAGAGTAGTGGATAATACTCCCCTTGCATTAGGCAGTTTGCCACCACACGTGTCAGCACCTGCTCGTGGTGAGAACTTGCCAATGTCTGACATGGTTGAGTGCTGCAGAGAGTTGGAAGAAGTTCAAAAGGCTTTTGCTGCACATAAGAAGGAAGCTGCCTGGAGGCTAAGTAGGGTGGAGTTGCAACTTGAGTCGGAGAAGTCCTGTCGAAAGAGGGAAAAAATGGAAGAAATTGAGTCAAAGATCAAGGTTCTTAGAGAAGAAGAGAGGGCCTCCCTTGAGAGGATTGAAGCTGAGTACAGGGAACAATTAGCCGAACTTAAGAGGGATGCAGATGCAAAAGAGCAGAAGTTGGTCGAGCAATGGGCTGCAAAGCATTTGCGTCTTACCAAAGTTCTTGAACAGATGGTCTGCAGACCTAGGATGTCTGAGCACAAGTAACAGTTGAGAAAATGTTACATCTGCGTAACTAATGTTTCTTTCCAGTTGATCTTCTCTTTGATTAACTTGAGATATAACGTTTATAGACATCTATTTATATTAGTGTCTGTCTGCACATGGCTTGCATTGAGTGAAGGTGAGGTGGGATTAGCTGAACAAGATCATTTGTAGTTTTTCCTTTGAAAGATTTGCATTGAGTGAAGGTGAGGTGGGATTAGCTGAACAAGATCATTTGTAGTTTTTCCTTTGAAATATATCGTGTTTATTCCAAAATGTTCCCTAGAATTAGCTGAATACCACCTGAGTTTGTTCTGGTAAGCATAATACACATTTCAACACTGTTCCTCTACATGGTGCTGGAGAATATTTGGAGCTTTAGCATATAATTCAGTTGAAAGAGATGTAGGCAACTTCAGTCATGGAATTGCAACTATATCACTGAGAGACAGATGGCTGTGACCATGAAATCAAACTTTAAATCCAGATTGCTTTGGTCTTTAACTCTTGTTCTTAAAGGATCAATCTTTCATATGAAGATACTGTCTAAAGACGCCAAAGAGTACAGTTTTAGCATTTTCATATTTCGCAAGAGAATTTATTAACTTAAAACGCTCAGACAAGATTTAGTGTTAAGTCCAAATTAAAGCGTCTGATAATGATAACTGAAGCTTTCTTGGAGGCCTTAGAATGCTTTTGAGTGGAACAGCCATCGGCTCATGATCAAGCTGAATTTTGCATAAAGTTCAAGATTTTCAGGGTAACACAAAGAAATAAAGAACATTGCAAGAGAATAATTAAGCTTCATAAATTTCATTGAAACTTGTGTTCATATGGAAGATATATTATAAACTCCTGTAAATATAACAGAAAAATTTAACAGAGTAAATTATAATGTTAATACAAAATTTTAAGAGAAAAACAAATGACTACCAAGATCTCTTGATCATAGTTGTAAGGATTCAAATATGGGCTTTCCAAGTTGGGCATGAAAGGGTTGGGAGACTGAGTTGCTATTAGTTGTGTTCTCCGTTGGTACTACTTCAGGATAATGTTGAAAAGCTCTATGCTGAAAAAAGATCCCTAATCCAAATTGAAATGACTACTTAATACTTTCAAATATATGCAGAAGCTTAGAACATTATCTAAATATCATAAACAATCAAATGTCCCTTTGATCATAGTTGTAAGGATTCAAATTATCAGTTCTCCATGTTGAAAACCAGAGGATTTGGAGCTTGAGTTGTATCGGTTTCCTCCATTGCTAATGCTTCAGGATAGGTTCTTCAGTTTGACAAGAATATTGGGGGCTTGTTCAGCAACAACAACAGGAGAAGCAGATTACTATCATTTGTAGCCACCCAAAAGGTTTCATCTCCTTCTACAGAAGCTGCGATGAGCTGAACTTTATCATTCTCTTCATTCTCAACTTCCAGTAGAACTTTCCTGCTTGATCCTTCCTCTATCATGTTCCAACTCTACGTCATCTGAAGATCATATTCTGCTTGAAGATCCACATAAAGATCTTGCAGAATGCAATCAATCCAAAAAGCTCACGAAGATAAGACTGAGAATGAAACATTTGACTTTGTTATTGATTGCATGCGAAACACTAATTACAGAAATCATATGAGACAATCAATTACCATATTGAATCTTCCGCCACTTCTTTGTTGACGTCTAACGATCCAATCACTTACTCTTTGAGCAAATAAGAAAAGTAGAGGTCGTTTAAATTCACTGGACATAAATTGCATCTCCTTCTTATGTAACTATTGTCAAGATGAGAAAATCAGGCAATAAGTAAAAAAAATTAAGAACAAGAAGTATCAAGCAATATATGTTCCAAGCCAAAATACTACCTTAACATGTTTCTTCCATGAATCTCATATAGATCCTGGGGATATGAGAGTTGTTGTCCTTGTTCTATTTGATGAAACATTCGGAACCTGCAAAGATAATCAAGAAACAAGAGCGCTGCCATTAAAACAGTAGGAAGGTGAAGAGAAGGAGAATTCAGAGGCATATGGAAAGGAACAAGATAGATAATTTGCAAATGTAATTGTTGATTGTTGTTTCACCAATGGGACAGGAAGCAGATATATAGCAGAGAATCTGGCCTCTCAATAACTAACATGCATTTACTAAGGTGGTTTCTCCAAGACACATAAATGAATTCTTTTCAGAAAATCTGACCATATCAGGTATTCTTCTCCAGGTATAGCAACCAATTTATTAGTAAGTTAGGTATGAATTTATTTATCTTACCCCATATTGAAGTTTCCTTATCATCTTTGTGCCAAATGTCTATATGGAAATTGGTTCATATCCTCATTCTGCAAAATCTGCAAAACCATTTAATCCCCCTCAAAGCAACTGCATTTAAAAAATGACCATTGTTTTGCAGATATCATATTGAATGACCACTAACACCACTCCGTTATCACCCTAAATAACACTTTTGTTTCATTTGAAACAGATTGAGAGATGTGGGCAGAATACGTATCTGACTTAGTACTAGATTTAGTTATGGTACGGTACGGTATTAGTATCAATTAATACTAAATACTATTTTGAATAATTTCATAAATTATAAAATAGTCTCTTAATTTTATAAAATAGTCTTTCAATATGTTTTGTTATATAATTTTTACTTTTACATCAAATATGTCTCAAAAATTATAATAATATAAATTTAAAATAACAACTATATCTTTATTACTATTAATATTACTTTTTCACATATTTAAGATATTTGAAATGTAACTTTATTAAGGATTATTTACGATTCTCCGTTATTAATAATTTTAAAATTCCTTATTAATAATAGTATATTTTATTAACATATATAAAAGGATCTGATTCTATTAACCTAGTACATTTAAATTGATTGATTCTTAGGTTGGCTAATTCATGAGTTGATATAAATTCAAACTATTTATTTCAAATTATTAACAAATGAATGATGTAGATTCTATCAAAAGTTTGTTTTTACGTATTTGAAAGTGAGTTGTCATAAAACTTTTATTATATAAATTTGATTCATAATAATTATATTTTTATTTTTATTTTTATTTTAATAATAATGATGAATAAATTAAATTATTTCTAGACTAATTTAAGAATAAAATTTAATGTGTTAAGAAATAATTTAGTATAAAATTTATAAAAATAATAAACTAAAAAATAGTTTAGTAAAATAAACATGATTTTATTCTTTAATTTTTATTACAAATATTCTCAATTAAATAAAATTTTAACTTCAATTTTACTATAAATTTTAAGTCTTAAATATACAAAATTTAAAATTTATGAACTTAATTAAACATAAAAAGAAACAAAAACTAAAAAAAGAGTGAAAAAGGTGGTCTTTTGACAATTATCTAAAGGAAAGGCATTATCTTTTTATAATAAAGTATTAAATCTATTATTAAAGTAAAAGGGTAAAAACAAATTTATCTAACGTGGAGTCTGAATTTACAAAGGGAGTAAGTGATTCCAACTGTTTCCTTATGAAAAGGCATAAATTTCAACGTAATTGTTTGGTCAAAGTGCCTTCAAGTGTGAAGTAAATGATTACAACTATTTCGTAAAATGCAATATTTATTTATTTTATAGTTAAACTTAGTATAACAACTTTAATAGTTCTAATTAGATCAATTAACAAGACTTTGTATTAAATAGGAAATGGTAATATTTTAAAAGAGACGAAGTTAACGATTTAGTGATGTAATGCTTAGTTGAAGCATGTACCATCTAATACATTTAGAACTAAATTATTTTGTTTTCAATTGCACTCTTATAGTGGTCTAGTACTAATGTTATTCATGCTGAATAACAAAAGATTATGAGATATCTAATAGGTTGGATATAATCCTACAGGCCTTAATGAACAAAATATTTTTTTCAGTGAATACTTATAAAAGAATGCTTCTCAAGATAAGTAGCAGGATTAAAACAAATTTTAAAAAATTCAAATTTTATAAAAATACATCTAATTGCAGCTAGTCTCTTTCTTCATTTATACATTTAAGATATAGTTGAAGATTATAAGATATTGAAAGATTGACTTTCATGATGAATTCAAAGAATTTATTTTAGATATGATTGTGGATTTATCATGTTTGTAAGAAGGTTAGTATGAATATAGTTGTATTCTTGAGTAGGAGCGTATAGAGACATATCACTTCTCAGGGACAAAAATTCATATTTTTAATTGCAACTAATACCTTTCTTCATTTGTATATTTAAGATATAGTTGAAGTTATAAGATATTGAAAAATTGACTTTCATAATGAATTCAAAGAATTTATTTTACTATATGATTGTAGATTTATTATGTTTGTAAGAAGGTTAGTGTGAATATAGTTGTATTTTTTAGTAGGAGCGTATAAAAACATACCACTTATTAGGGACAAAAATTCATATCTTCAATTGTTGAATATATGATAGCCTAAGAGCAACTTTTCCCAAATCTCTGTACGCTATATGCAATTTCGATTCCTCAAAAGAAAAGAAGCACATGAGCAAGAAAAATCAGAAGTCTAAAATTGACTTTTGAAGAGATACAACTTAATTATAGAAATTAGGTCTATAATATCTATTCTAGTCCAAGTCTCAAAATAATGTATTAAATGTGCTTAGTATTTGAAATATCTAATACTTATGAAGTATTAAAAATATCCATATTCTAATTTGAGTTGATATTTAAGTTCAAAGTTACATGAATATTGACTTTAGAAGTAAGTCCCACTTAAGGTATACTTTACTTAGAACTATCATTTTGAGATTAAAAAGGTTTCAATATAGTATTAATTGCTAATCAATCCATAATATATTTTTCACTTAGTGAAAACAATTATTTGGATTAAGAAATTCTCTAATGAACTTAGTGTATATACTGTAGAACATTAGACCTATTGGACATATTGGACATTAAGGTCTCATCAAAGATTTAAGGATGTATTTAGAAAATTTTTATTAATTACAACAATAATTGAGAAGAAAGTTGAAAGGTTCAAGCAAGTATTCACTGTGTAGAATTTTTTAGAGTTCTCTCACTAAACTACTATCCTAGCAATGATGTGATTATCATATGATGATATGGTCAACTATAAGATATTTAAACGATTGACTTAAGACAAGTTAGTGATTGTTGTTTTATGTCTTACAACCAATTGGTTAGTTGTAGTTTATTAATATAATTATTTAAAGACATTCTTTATATAATACATATTTAGATATATATATGATCAAGTCTACGGGATAAATATACATTACAAAAAAGATTATGATGAAATCATAATTATGAGATTTATAATATATTTATGTATTATTTTTGAATTATTTATGGTCATTTTTCTCTTGAGATTTAATATTAATAGTGTAAAATGACTAACACATTTTATGTTTCTTCCTTATGAAGAACATAGTCAATTTTATAAATTAAATTATGAAGATACTTAATCAAATATATGAGTACTTATTAGAGAACAAGTTCACTAAGCTAACTTGATATAAGAATTCTATTTGAAACATGTATATCTATGAATATTCTCACTGTGATGATTATATAAGTAATATTTTGAATTGAGATATTTAAAAGTATCTCATATAAAGATTACTATATTTTGATCTATTTGTAGCCATCTTAGTTAAAGGTAGCTCAATTGATAATCATTAGATATATCATAAACTATATAGAGATAATAGAGATATTGTTCTTTATTCTTAATTAGTATTGATTCGACAAATCATTGACCAAGGTGGAGTGATAACTTGATAATAGTTTTCAAATATCACTAATTGAATCGATTACTATTTAGTGAAGAACTAAAATGATTGGAATCAAATAGAATAAACAATATTTCCTTACTCTATGTTTAATTAAAATATTGTGTAATAAAAGGATTGAATTATATGAAAAAAAATGTATAAAGAGGTTGGTCAAAACTATTTTGACATTTATAATATTTAGGTGATCTTGAATTTAATTTAAGGATATAATTTATATTCATTGCCTCATATTTAGGAACCTTAGAGGTCACACATAAAAAATAGTTGGAGAGAAATAAATGTATTTTAATAAGATGAGACGTAATTATAAAATTTGAGAAATTTTGAAATTAAATATGAGATATTTATAAATAATAATCAATATAAAATATTATATCTTATTTGGACTCAATTAGTATTTAATTGAAATTAGAATTCTATTTATACTAAGTGATGAAAAGATCCAAACTCTATTATAAATATGTTCAAGCCTAAAGGAACTAGCGTTTTTTTGCTTGACTCTCATTGCACCAGTCCTGGAGTTCTCTTAATACATTTATGTTGATACTATTAGAGGCTGAACATACATAAAGCTACAGTAGTTACGATGAACTATTTTAAAAAATATTTTGAGGGAAGCAACAAGAAAATAATCAAGTTACATAATAAGATAAGATTTATGTTTATACTTATTATGTTTGTGTATTAATTATGTTATAAATTTTAAAGTAATATTAACTTTCAAAAAATCTAATTTTTTTGGTATTTATTCTACTGTGCTCATGATCGGATTGGTTCCAATTTTCTAACATACAAGACTTGTGATTAGTTTTATTATTAAAAAAAATGAAGAAACTTGTCACGAGAATTTTAGTGAGGTTGTTATTGTTTTGATTTGATCATACATGATGTTTGTGTGAACAAGAAAACTACGAAAAAGTGATATGGATGGTATATATATACGGTTAAAGTCTCTAGTTGCCAAAAAGCAGATCATGAACGTTCGGATATTCTGACCCATTTAGTAGTTCTCGTGTTAAAAAAGCTACTGAAAGATGTTAAACCGAGAGGCAGTGAGCAACTTTCGTAAAGGATGCCATGGAAATAAGATCGTTTTAGCTTCGAAAAGCTCATTTAAATTCATAAAACAAAAATTAAGTATTTTCAACATTTTCTTCGTTTCTTCCCTTTCATGTTCGATTTTGTACGCATAACTAAGGCTCGTATTACCAATTATAGATATGGCCTAAAACTCAAAACAGTACTATTATTTCAGGCTTTCCATTTTTCATAAGATGATTTACTGACTTCAAACGCTCAATCTAAGCAACAAGATTTGGTGTGAAGTCCAAACTCCTTTTTAAGAACGCCCATGATATCGATAGTGAAGCTTCCTTGGTGGTTTAGAATGCTCTTTATTAGAACAGTTGTCGGCTCATTATGAAGCTGAAGTTTGCAAAAAAATCGAGATTTTCAGACCCACACGAAGAACTGAAGAAGAACATTGCATGAGAATATATATCCTTCGTAAATTTGCTCAGACTTATGTTCATATGGAACAAAGTCTAAGTTTTTTAACAAATGACTATCAAAATCTCTTGATCATAGTTGTATGTATTCAAATACGAGATTTCCAAGTTGGACATGAAAGGGTTCGAGCCTTAGTTGGTATTAGTTGTATCCTCGATTGTTATTATTTTCGGATAATGTTGACAAACTTATGGAGAAAAAGGATCCCTAATCTCAATTGAAATGACTACTTAATACGTTCAGAGGCTTGGAGTACTGTCTAAATCTCATAAACCATCAAATATCCCTTTGATCATAGTTGTAAGGGTTCTTCATCCCACTTATTTCATTTGAACATGATTTAGTGGATCTGATGCAAAAAAACCACAGGTCTGCTTCACTATCAAAGTGTATCTGTAGCTGGTGAAATTTTCTTGGCTTTGTGGTCTCCAAGACACCGTCCTTAAGTTTCTAACATCATGATTGACGAGTCTCCGAGAATCAAACTTGCCTGACATGTTATCAGGGCTTTTAATGAGTGCGAGCTTTGCATTATACGGTCATTGGAAAGAGTGCACGTATAAGGAGCATTATATAGACAATGAAATGTTGGTAAGCTTCCAATGTCATGGATAATTTTAGAGTGTAATGCATTGTAGAAAGTGGTGTAATGAGATATGGTATAATGAAAGGCTGACATGGCAAACCGGATTAGAGATGCTCTGAGAAACACCTCCCTTTTGCTGTTATGAAGCGGGTGGAGTTCTACTGCGAATGATGGAAAGTCTGTTTCGATATGAATGTAAATCTATGTCCAACTTGGGACACCTTCGTTGGGTTGGTTTCCACTTCTCAGTTTCCAGCCAGGTGATGTACTTAGGCTCTCCACATAATGGGGTTTGGACTACTGAATCAGTAGTCGTTGGGTCATGGCTTGAAACATGCGGATATCTTTCCATGTTAGAAAGAATAGTGAACTCGCTTGGAAAAGTTGGAACAAGAGGCTACCTTTGCTTGCTAGTAAGATTAGTGAACTCACTTGGAAAAGTTGGTTCATCATCCGAACCAGTGAGATCAATAAACTCTCTAGTCTCTGAAAATGATGTTTCTGTGGACATCCCAGTAAGATCATCGTGACCCTTCCATGGTTCCAAGACGAGTCTTCAGTATTCAACCACGATTCTATCAGTTTTTGGTTGTATATTTTGTACCATAACTCACACTCGTCTAAGTGAGTATCATCATTAAACCAAGCTGAAATTTTTGTGGTAGGAAAGAGCTGGGGGTGACTTCATGAATTAAAACAAGAAAGAGCAAGCACAGAAGGAGAGTTAAAGAACAAGAGAGCTGCCATTAAAACAGCAGAAGAGGAAGAGAAGGAGCATATAGAAAGGGACAGGATAGATCATTTGCCTATGTGATTGTTGCGTCACCAATGGAACAAGAGGCAGATATATATAGCAGAGAATCTGCCCTGACAGTACATAACATGCATTTACTAATTTGGTTTCTCCAAGACACAATTGGATTCGTTTCAGAAAATCTGACCATATCAGGTATTCTTCTCCAGGTATAGCAACCAATTTATTAGTAAATTAGGTATGAATTTATCATCTTACCCATATTGAAGTCAAATATCTATTTGTAATTTGGCCCTTATCCTCATTTTGCGAACCATTTGTACCCATTCAAGCAACTGTGTTTAAGAAATGACCATTGTTTTGCAGATATCGTATTGAATGACCATTAACACCACCCATGGAATGACCATTAACACCACTCTGTAAAATCTTTTATATAACTCTTCAATTTCTCTTATTTAACTAATTTGAATTATGATTATATAATTTTTAATACATCTTTAACTTATCAATTTTAGAAGAAACTAATATTATATACTTTATATTTAATTAATATATAACTAAATCAATTACTTTTTAACTTTTGTTTAGAATATAAGCAAAGATGACTTATAATTATATAATTTTTTTAACATCCTTGTCACGTTTTTATGAAACTAAAATTGTAAACCTTGTGTCAATTCTAAGTTAATTTTTATACAAAAATAATATTTTTATGCAACAAGGATTTTATATAATGCATTTTAATTGCAGGACTCATGACTAATCCGAGTCTTTTTTCTTTTATCATTTCAGATAACGTGCAGAATGGAGAGCATTCCTTCTTCCATAGCTAGAACAAGTCTCTGTTTGGTTATCTCCAGTGTAAAACGTCATTAATTTTTAGAATAAGGTTCTATTCTGTGTTTTGCTCGTCAAATTGTGAAATAGTATAATTTATTGTTGACTAATTGTAAACTCGCTATATAAATTTAAGGGATAAAAGACATAAACTTCCTTTATAATTTAAGAAACGTTAGAAAAGCTATTTGATCTTTAAAATTTTCGAAAAAGGTTATTCGTTTTTTAATTTACTAAGAAATCTCTTTTCTTAAACACCAACGGACGATGAAATATACGCATACACCATGTGGATATTAAAAGTGAACAGATCAGACGTTATTAATATGATAATTCAACTCAGCTTATACTACAAGACAAATTGATTTTAGCTACAAAAGTTGTTGAAAGAAAATACTGATTTTTTGTATGTAAACAAATTTAGCGATGAAAATTACCAATGGAAAGATTCGTAGAAAAAATGATTGTAGGTAAAATTTTACGACGAAATTGGAAAATTTAGTGATGGAAACGGTAAACGACGAAATTACAATTTTCATAGGTAATTTTAGCGACAGATAAACAATTTCTGTAACTAAATTTACCTACAGAATATAACATTCCGTCGGTAATTTTAGAGACGAATATTGTAATTTTGTCGGGAAATTTACTTACGGTATAATTTTTTCCGTTGGTAATTTTATCTATGAAAATTCCATCACTATAAATTTCCACCAGAATTTTCTGTTGAAAATCTGTTTATTTTTTCTACACTTAATTTCTCATAATAATATGATTTGATTGGTAATATAATATAAAAATATCCTAATTGGTAATATATTATAAAAATTATAATGCATAACAATAAGTATCTTGAAAATATATGTTATTACAGTAAATTAAGAATTCATAAAAAAACATAAGAGTGACAAAACATCAAATAAAATCCATTTAATTATTGAAAATCTAAGCTATGCAGTTGGTGAAGGTGGATGGTCTGACTACTGCGATCAGGTGCCGCCCCTCCCCTTCAACTCATCCACTTAATTACAGAACTGGACTATGTATTCTATAGACTGTCGCAACTGAGTTGTCAGCATGTCCACTGTGTTCTCAAGCTGAACGACTCTCTTATTGGATGCGGACTGTCAACTAGATGCAGCTGTAGTGGATGTGAAAGATTGCAAATAGCATGTATTTGCGAAAAAACCTAACCCAAAATTCTTTCACGGCGGTCCCTATGGCCAAGCGCATCAAGATATGTTTGACTCTCATCAATATGTTTAGAGTTTTGAGACTGTCATTTAATGCTTTCTTGTATTTGCTCATATCATTATAATTGCTTATATTAATAAGCAATAATTTTTAACTAATATTATTTATCAAATTAATATTAAAGTATAAATTTTATATACATTAAGTTGTTTGCATCAGGTGTTAACAAAAGTCAAACCATTGTGCTTCTTAGTGTGGGTCTGAAAAAAAAGCTGATGTAACATCTAGTTTTCCTCATCGCTCTGATACCACGTGTAACACGTAACGGTACCTTAGTTACGTATTTTGGATTGAACGTGAAAGGGAAATAAATGAAGAAATGCGAAAAATACCTGATTTCAGTTCCATAACTTCAAAAGAGCGTGAGTCCTCCGTCGTCTTCACAGGAATTGTTTACCAGGACGCGATCAATGTCTTTCTATAATTTTCTCAAAACGTAAGCTCTCTTAACGAGTCAGAGAATCCTTATGCTTACAAATGATATGAGCAACTGCAGGAGACTTTAATCTTTATATATAGCTTCCATATTGGGTTCCCTATCATAAGCTCGATATAGGTCCAATCTACACTGATCTAGATTCATTTTCCACCTGAATTTCGACCCATTAATTTAGATCATTTATTGGGCCACTTTATTATCTTTATCCGGATCGAATTACATAGCTTAACCGATAAGTTATTTAAAAAACCAAAAATGCAATTAATTGTTGTCCAACTTTATGGAAAAAATCAAAAATATCCAACAAGAAAAGTTATCGTCAATCTACCCATACTCTTGGGTTTGTCTCACCTTCCCCAGTTGGGGTCGGTATCAGTGCAATTGCTGATGTTTTCACCTTAAGAGACTCCGTGGAAAGAGTAGGGAAGTCCTCGTTAGTAAACGAGGGTTCACCTTGCTCTATATGGGAGGCTTGTGGGAGGCCTACCATGGAGGCTGAGGCCACTATCTTTAAGAATTAGTCGAAGAAGGTCAATGAAATGAAGGAGACGAGAGAATGGTAAAGGTAGAGAGGGGTCAAAGCATTTTCTCTCTCCTTGCTAAGGAGCTCGTGTGAGTCGTCGCATATTGTTCTTGGATGGTTCTGACATGGATGAAACCTGGAGCACGTCGATCTTTGAGGTTGTTGTCCTTGGCAAGTATCAACTATGAGACACTCAACATTCAAAGAAAGTAGTAACTGTTGCTGTATCAAATTAATAAGTAATTTCTGCTTTAATTTGTTAACAACTAAGGATCACCAAAAGTTGAGTTGCAAAACATGTAATGTTTAGAAATGCTTAAAACTATAATTATGATTTATAAACATGTTGTTTTAACAAAATTTTTAAAATAATTAATAACTGACTATACTATATTTTTGTTGTATGATTTTTGTAGGTTTCCTTAATTTCAAGAACTTGAAATTTTTAGATTTGAGTTCTATCCTTGTGGGCAATAGCTTCCTCAACTCCATTGCAAATGCTACTTCACTTGAAAGTTTGCAACTGAGTAGTTGTGAGCTCATAGGCACCATTGGTTATCTTTTTTATGAGTTAACTTTAAAATTATTACTTTTCTCGCTACTCTCTAATGTTATCTCAATTTATTTTTAGAATTACGCAAGTTGAAGAATCTGTAGGAGTTTGATCTATAAAATGATAGTATTAGTAGTACTTTGCCACCTTGTTTGGCTAATTAACACTTCTTTAATATTTGGACCTGTCCTTCAATCACTTCACAGAAAATGTATCTTTATCTCTCTTGAAGAGTCTCACATTCATTGAGTACCTTTCTATTTTTGATATTCAATTTAAAATTCTAGTATCTTTATCTCCATTTCTCGATCATTCCAAACTCAAGGTTTTGACTACTATTGGAAACGAGGTGTATGCAAAAAGTGGTGGGTTGAAAATAATTTAACTCCTAAGTTTCAATTGGAAGAACTTACATTGTCCTCTACATATGGGGAAGGAGGGTATCATTTCCCATATTTTTACACCATCAGAATTGTAACATCCCATTTCCAGATAACGGGTTGAAGTATGGAAACGGGTACACGTGAGAGCAATCGAAGAAATGTGGAAAACACATCTCAAGCTCATGCATTTGTGAACAGTGATTTTTGCACATGAAAAATATCTGTACATGC
>JANZXR010000004.1:32608243-32624934 GCA_027575705.1 Erythroxylum echinodendron | reverse complement strand
TCTAAATTTGGGTTTACTTATTTTCTCTAAGAACATGTTACTCAATTGTACTTAAATTTGAATAAGGAGATGATTTCAATCAATCTTCACTAATGTACATTAATTATGCATGTCTCTTTTTCCATTCCTTGAACTGTTAATTGAAAATCTTAATCTACACTTTCACAAATGGTTAATTGGGAGTTAACAGAAAGATAAGAAAAGTGGGTGACCTCAAGCATTGATTAAACACATCATGAATTTAACTGCTTTCATTGGAATAGTTCGTGGGGATGATGATGTGCCAAGTAAAGGCTATTACCATTATCCATTTCACTTATGAAATGCTTTGGATGGAGCACAGGTTGTCCAATGGACTTTTCGGGCAGCGAAGAGTTCATTTTCTGAGGAGTTATCTGCTTCAAATTAAGGGGTTTGGTGGAGCCCTGAAGCAGATTTGATATTAGGTAGATGACAACAAAAACAACATAGGGCATAAGGAAAATATGCCTGTCTATCTAACATGAAATCACTCACCCAAAAGAAATCTTTTGAATGACTAGAACTGTTTGTCTCTGCAATAGTAAGAATTGACATGCAACATATTAACAGACCTGTATATCATTTTCAGCAGGATATAAGTTTAAAGAGTCTCCAGCAGTCCCTGAGCTTTTATCATACAAATAGCCAAATTTGTTCCAAGTAGAAGAATGGAAATTATGTTTTACTTGTATTCTGTGAGTTAATATGTAAAAGAAATATACGTTCTGATGCAGTTTTGCATTAAGCTTCGAATTTCAGGCATGGCATTTGTAAACAACTAACATCAAATCCTCTATCTGATGAATTTGAGAAATAATTTGGGATATGTAAGTTATCTGTTAACTCCATAAGCAGAGCATTCAGAAGATGCAAGACTCTGCTATCTCACAACAGAAATGGTTGATTCTTTTTTCTCTAATTAAACAAACCTGGTTCTGATGTTTGAGGTACTTGCATTCTGATTGTTATAGTCAATCCCAGAAATAGCAAGAAACCAACTAAATGCTTGCATAAATGTATACTCAGTTGTAAATAAGGCCTGTAAAAAAGGTTGAGACTTTATTTCAAGCAACAGAAGGGCTTTTACTTACATCCAAATGTTGAGAATTTCATTGTGCTAGCGAAAAATGCTAAAAAAGCTTTCTGTGAGAGGCCAGTTGGTGTTGAATTGAATCGTTTTGTAAAACCAGCTACGCTAAAACTTGCTGAGGACCTTGCTATGGCAGTCAAATTGAAGAAGAAAAGAAGGGTGATGACCAAGCTGAAGGCTCTTAGACATCTCAGGAAACTTGAGCTGCTGATTTTGGGAATAATTCAGAAAACTATGCCTCCAAAAGTAAAATTCTAAAGATTGAAGATTAAAGAAGGAAGTTTGGTGAAGAAGCTGAAGACGTCTGCAGAAAAATTGATGCAACCTGTTGGAGTTCAAAACTTGAAGAATTTTTTTTCCTGAAGCAGAATTGGAGCATGGAGTAAAGCTGTCAAAGCACAACTTCTAGCTGACCTGGAAGGCGTGAGTGAAAGCCTGATCAATCCGTACCTCAAGCAAACAAGTGGTCTTGCATATCAGATTCTGTTTTTCTTCATATAAATAGAAATCAGTGGCATTTAATGAATGGCAGTGGCTGTTTTAGCATGTTTTTTTTTTTGTTTTCTAGCTGACTAAAGGATTATGAGACGTGTATCACTCTTGTCTCTTGGATTACAATTTCTTAATTCTTAGCCTTTGATTTTCGGATGTTCAAAACTTCATGTAAGAGCTGAATATAAAAAGCTCAATGTTTTTTCCTTAATTGAAAAAAATCAATCAAGAAAACCTTCATACTTGAAACATGCTTGTCTTCTGTTTTCTCTTAACTTACCTATCAAAATTTGAGTGTTAAGAAAAAATTCACAGACATTGGTTCTGCAATTTTGTTCCATCCAAAATTCAAACATTTCAATCATAACAAAAGCCTACACTATTTACATTTGAGAGGAATTAGATTATACAATATATACACACTATACAGAAGCCAATTTGACATATAAAAAATTTCAGAGTATCAGTTTCCCTAAGGCGTCCTGCTAGATCCATCAAGTAGCTTGAAGTTGCACAGCCAGTTTGAACATCTGCTGCTCAAGTGGAGGAGGGATTTCTTCATCTTCCTAGAGTTGGCTCTGTAGTAACCAAGTATGAACTCATGTGCTGAATATAATCTGGTAGCTATTGTAACGACACAAGACCATACTTTTTGTCTTTATTCGGTTTCTCCTGATCATCTTTTCCCTTCTTGTCGACAATTCAGACTTAGGAGAAGTAAGCCTTTTGTTATGACTAACTTGTACATCCATTCTCTTCACTTTCCTTTTCGATGCCGAGCCATTAACAAGCAAAGTTTTCCACTTTCTGATATGTGTACACACCTTTTGGTGGCTACTTTCCACTTTCTGATATGTCTACACACCTTTTGGTGGCTATGTGGTTGATATAAAGAGGATGGTCTTTGCTGTTTATATAAGGGATAATTAACGTCCAACTGTACCAACTAAGACGCCATTAAAGCACTCTTGACAATAAATTTCTCCTACAATTTTTTATGGTTCAGTTTGGTCTGCCATTCAGATCCATGTGTGTTACCATATATATAGATAACATTTATTTTGTTATAATTATTGTATATTTGCTTGTATTGTACAGCTATAATTAAAGGTAAATCAGCTTCTAATAGTGCCGATGATTATTCTTTAGATTGTACAGTTATAGCTATAATCAGGCTGTATACTAATCTATTTATTTGAATAAAAGTCAAGAGAATATGATAAGGTATTCAACCAAAATCTCTCTCTTTTTCTATCAAGTCTATCATGATATCAGAGCTACTTGTTTAGAAGTGCTATTTTAGTATTTAGTGAAAGCATATTGTTATGTTTTGTTGCGATCTTTGCTTGGGTATTTGGTGTGGCTGCTTCAGAAATTTCTTCATTTGTGACTTGCTTTCATTATTTTTTTTCTTAAATTGGTAGTTGCAAATTTGACTCTGAATTTTGTGCTAAGTTTACTGGAAAGAATTATGCAACATGGGAATTTTAATTCCAACTGTATGTTACTGGAAAGGAGCTATGGGGACATATCAATGGAACTATTCCAACTCCAACAAATGTTACTCAATAGGCTCAATAGAAAATTAAGGATGCTCAGGTAATGTCCTGGATTATAAGTTCCTGTGATTATCAAATTGTCCTTAATTTGCGCCCATACAAAACTGCTAAAGTTGTGTGGGAATATTTGAAAAAGGTTTATTATTAAAGGAATTCAGCTAGAAGATTTTAATTAGAGTGTAAGATTGCAAATTATACTTAGGGAAGTCAGTCTATTCAAGAGTATTTTTTTTTTTTCAAAATTTATGAACTGAATTTTTTGACATTGTTTGTGCTACACAGTCCTAAGATTCTCTCTCTCTCATATATTGACTATTCATGAAATTAGTAAGCGTGATCAATTCCTAATGAAGTTGAGATCAGATTTTGAGAATGTTCGTTCTAATATAACGAATCGTCATCGTCCTCCTACCTTGGACGAGTGCTTTGGTGAATTCATTCGTGAAGAAGAACATCTTCTTACCAATATATAGATAACCATGTGTACACGCAGTTAGGTTACCAATAAATTTAGTGTCTAGAGGACAGCATGTGCTTGAATAGAGCAAAGGCACCGCCCTCATGGACTTGATGACGAGTTCTCCTGGTAATTGCTGCGGTTAAATTCTCTTTTTTCTCAAGTTACAAGTCAAAGCAGATTAAATCGCTTAATGGGTAATTATATTATTATTAAATTCCATTTCTGCAAGTGGAATATCATATGGGTGACCGAACGTGGACCAGTAATTAGTTTATTATTAATTCAACACCGTTAACGTTAAAACTCTGCATAATCAGTGTCTGTTCTTTATTCAGAGACTTCCGTTTTTTCTTTCTTCTCTCTTATCTCAGGTCGACTTCAAGTTCGACTTGACTCAGCCTGATCTTTTTTATAAATTAAAAATTACAAAATGACGCTTATAACTTATTTTTATTATCTTTGCATATATTTAATTTATAATAAATATTATTTTAAGAATATTAGAATATAAATTAGAATCATAAATAACGATAGCGTCAAAGGCTGCATTCAGCAGCCATTTAGCGCAACGTGCAGTCATGCCTTTACGCAAAAAGAGAAAAGCACCGACTCATTCGCAAATAGCAAGAAAGAATGTCAATAAGTACTTTAGAATTGTTTGTGAGATTGCATGACATGGATATGCATATCTTATCACACATCAATCTTAAAAATAAATGACAAATACTTTATAAGATTAAAAATATAAAGTATATAAATAAATAAAAACAGCTAAATATCTACTTATTTTTATTTTTCTTTTAACAAATAAATTTTATATTTATGTATAATTACTTATATTTTTATATGAAAATTTAAATAAATCTATTAGTCACACATTTAATAAGAAATTTTGAATTACAAAAATAAATATCTTTTATGAAAAAGGAATTATAGTTTGCAAAAATAATGAATTCACAAACATGGAAGTGATTAATTGGCAATTTTTTATAAGATTGCTTGATTTGAATTTGTATATTCACTTATTTTAGTGAATTACATTTTTTGTGGAATCCCCTCATTGGAAAATTGGAATGTCTTCTAAGAAGAAAGAAGTAAGAATAGACATGAAGTACTAAAGCCATGGAATAACATGAACAATGGAATAACAAGAAAGTACTAATGCCATAGCAATTATATGTATACGAGATCCTTTGTTGAAAGCTTACAAGTCGAGAGCATTACATGCATTGAGGGGCTTGGAGTAACGATCCGCAAACACCTTTACATTACATATACACGACATAGTGTTGCATACCAATTTAACAGTCAGTATCGAAGAAACATATATGTTTGTTCTACGGATTCTGACCAAGTGGCACAGGTATATATGTTTTTGGATTAGGGACAGGGTTTGTAACTGATGAGTTTTTCTGAACTACCTGAATTTTGTTCGCAGCCATGATGCTCGCAGTCCCTGAACCAGCTGGCTTATAGGGATGACCCAAAACCCTGGTGGGTGTTGTAGGTGAAGCTGCGGTGAGAATCAAGAATATTACAATCATGGCATGAAAGAGGGTTTTCATGTTTGTGATGAATACAGAAGAGGGAACGATTAAATGTTAGAGAAAAGTTGCTAGAAGGGAAGAAGTATGTGAGTTTGCTGCCATATAGGCCGCGGTTTTATAGACCAAAAGGTTGGCTTCTTGTATATTCTTGTAAAGAAGAATAGGTTTTTCAACCAAGGAAACTTACGATTGCGTCATCTATAGATATAGAATTGAAAATTTAAACATTGAGGTGTGCATATATAATTTAACTTAATCTATTTTCCCCATTCTTTTCTAAATCACAAGATTCAAAATTATACTTAGACTTGATCTTCAGTAAAACAAATATGTTATAGTCTTATTCTAGCATTGCTAATTAAATATTAAGTGGTATAATATCAATATGTTATTGGAAATTAAAGATTAGGCAGTAATACAGCTGTAGCTTCCTTTGTATCAGAAAAAATATAGCACTACTTGTGGACAATTTTGACTCACACTTGAACAGCCCACTCCCACACAGCCGTCCATATCTTCTTTTGTATGCCTTAACGGATATGTAGTGGGATTTGCGTAAGCATCGTTTCGGGTTCTTCAACAGACACAAATGACCAATCCAGACATATCCGGCCTGTTACCTTGGAAGTCACCTCCAACTAGACTTGTGAATATTGGCACTACTTGACAATTTTGACTCACACGTTAACGGATATGTAGTGGAATTTGCGTAAGCATCGTTTCAGGTCCCTCGACAACCACAAATGGCCAAGTATGAACTCATTGTCCTTAATATAATCTGGTAGCTCTTGAAACGACACAAGACCAAACTTTTTGTCTTTATTCGGTTTCTCCTGATCATCTTTTCTCTTCTTGTCGACAGTTCAGACTCAGGAGAAGTAAGCCTTTTGTTATGACTAACTTGTACATCCATTCTCTTCACTTTCCTTTTCGATGCCGAGCCATTAACAAGCGAAGTTTTCCACTTTCTGATATGTGTACCCACCTTTTGGTGGCTACTTTCCACTTTCTGATATGTCTACACACCTTTTAATGGCTATGTGGTTGATATAGAGAGGATTGTCTTTGTCTGTTTATATAAGAGATAATTACCGTACAACTGTACCAACTAACACGCCATTAAAAAATTCTTGACAATAAATTTCTCCTATAATTTTTTATGGTTCAGTTTGGTCCGCCATTCAGATCCATGTGTGTTACCATATATAGATAACATTTATTTTATTATAATTGTTGTATATTTGCTTGTACTGTACAGCTATAATTAGAGGTAAATCATCTTATGATAGTGCCGATAATCATTCCTTAGATTGTACAATTATAGCTATAATGAGTCCGTATGTTCATCTATTTATTTGAATAAAAGTCGAGAGAATATGACAGAGTATTTAACCAAAATCTCTCTCTTTTTTTATCAAGTCCATCATGAGATCAGAGCTGCTCATTTAGAAGTGCTATTTTAGTATTTTGTGGAAGTATCTTGGTATTTTTTGTTGCGATCTCTACTTGGGTATTTGGTGTGGCTGCTTCAGAAATTTCTTCATTTGTGACTTGCTTTTATTGTTTTTTTTCTTAAATTGCTAGTGGCAAATCTGACTCTGAAGTCTGAATTTTGTGTTAAGTTTACCGGAAAGAATTATGCAACATGGAAATTTTAATTCCAACTGTATGTTACTGGAAAGGAGCTATGGGGACATATCGATGGAATTGTTCCAACTCCAAAAAATGTTACTCAATGGAAAATTAAGGATGCTTGGGTAATGTCCTGAATTACAGGTTCTTATGATTCTCAAATTGTCCTTAATTTGCATTCATACAAAACTGCTAAAACTACGTGGGAATATCTGAAAAAAGTTTATCATTAAAGGAATTCTGCTAGAAGATTTTAATTGGAGCGTGAGATTGTAAATTATACTTAGAAAAGTCAGTCTATTCAAGAGTATTTTCTGATTTTCAGAGTTTATGGACTGAATTTTTTGACATTGTTTGTGCTACACATTCCCAAGACTCTCTCTCTCTCTCTCTCTCTCATATATTGACTATTCATGAAATTAGTAAGCGTGATTAATTCCTAATGAAGTTGTGATCAGAATTTGACAATGCTGGTTCTAATGTAATGAATCGTCATCCTCCTCCTACCTTGGATGAGTGCTTTGGTGAATTAATTCGTGAAGGACAGCGTCTTCTTACCAATGTATAGATAACAGTGTGTACATGCAGTTAGGTTACCAATAAATTTAGTGTCTAAGAGGACAGCATGTGCTTGGGTAGAGCAAAGGCACCGCCGTCGTGGACTTGATGACGAGTTTTCCTGGGAATTGCTGCGGTTCAATTCTCCTTTTTCTCAAGTTAAAAGTCAAAGGAGACTAAATCGCTTAATGGGTAATTATATTATTTGCTAACCAACCCGTAAGCATGTTCATCAAGCAATTTGTTTCCGTTACGAGTCACTGGAACTCAATCCTATGTGGGGAATGATTCGTTCAAAAAGTATATCTCAAATTGTTGTAATGTTACGAGTATACGTCACTTTGAAAAAACTACACCCCCAAAAATTAGCTTGAAAGAAGAGAGAACTCAAAATTTTATAAAGCCTATTCTAAAACCATGTCTTCTCAATATGGGACTCTTAACATGTAATTGGACAAATGATTAGGCTACCCATTTCTGCAAGTGGAATATTATATGGGTGACCGAAGGTGGACGAGTAATTAGTTTATTATTAATTCAACACCATTAACGTTAAAGCTCTGCATAATCAATACCCCAACATACTCCAATTCAGACCAGGATTTCTGTTCATTATTCAGAGACTTTCGTTTTTTCTTTTTTCTCTCGGTCTGAATTCGTGAAAGATCAATAAAGAATCCACTTTTCATGACTTTTATTATCTTTGGTAGGAGGTGCACTAGTGAGCTAATGTAATGAATATACACTTGTACAAGCTTCCCAAAGTCAAACTTTTTAGCTGCTATGCCATGTGTGTACTTCAAAAGTTTCTGTAACGAGCGGGGATCGTTTACCAATGCTGGATCAGAGTCGGGGACTTGGCTTTATCTCGGTCACCCATAGAGGAGAATGTATAAAAAAGAAATAAAATGAACTCTAGGATTGATCAATCTCTATCTCTTTGATATTAATAAGAATTATGCAAGGTGGATAATCACTGTGAACAAAGCTACTTTGCGTCCTTTTCTGGGAAATTTGACACTTTTTCAGCATTTCACCTCTTCTTATAGGCTTTACAATATTAACATCAAGTAAAAAATTTCGTTACCACACGAGATCTAAAGAAATACAGTAGTATATAGCCTTGCTCTTAATTAATGAAAAGACCTTTCCAAAAAATACAAAGAATAAGTTTTCAATAGATTTTACGGTAAGGTTTCGAAAAGTAACCTTTTCCTATTTTTTTTATTGAATTTTTGTTCATCTCAATTTTTGGGTATTTATTTGTCACACTATCCTTTTTTCCTTTACTATTATTCAAGGTTTGACACTAGAGAGGAAAAAGGAGGGAACTTAGAAATGTTCTAAGAATCCAAAACCTAAAGAGTCCTTGAAACATTTACGAGATTACATCGTCTTTCTTTACTACCGATTCTCTGCTTATTATCCATCCTAATTGTGGTGTACGTTTATGTTTAAAATTTTTAATCTTTTCTTTTATCAATGTTGAGTTTTGCTTATGCTTATTCAAAATTCTTACATTATGTTTAGATAGCTTATGGTTTGATTTTTGTATTGATGTTAGTATTTGTTTCTTTCATATAGTCAAAATATAATTAGTATATATTTATGATTTTGAAAAAAATCTCTCTACTAATTAGAGATAATACTGCGTACTACTAGACTTCCTAAATCTTTACATATTAGTGAAATTTGTACTTATAATTTGTTTTGGGCCTTATTAACTTCAATTAAGTTCATTTACGAAATAAGATTTTAATGATTAACGGGTTAATTGGAATTTTTTAAATATAGATAAAAACAATTTAATTGTAATTTTCTAATCTAAAATTACGTTATGCCTAATCTTGTAATTTATTATAGGTCTAACTTCCTTTTATCTCTTGCTTTTGGAGTTCTAAAGAAAGTCTAAATATCTAAAGTGTTTTCCTTATATGTAATATTTATCCTTTGACATTTTGTACCACAATTTAAAAGTAATCACGCTCAAAAATCCAAACTAAAATTTAATTAAAAAATATGATGTAACTTCTTTTTTATATATATTGTAAATAAGGGTGATAATAAGTTAAATTGGCCTGGAGTTTAAGCCCGACTTTATCTTTTGCTATTAGAGTCTGGGCCCAAACTGAAGTTTGAAAAGTGTTGAGACAAGATTTCCAAGTCGCTGACCTTTTTTATAAATTAAAAATTACACATGATGCTTATAAATTTTTACCGTTATCTTTAGTATTTTTGCATATATTTAATTTATAATAAATATTATTTTAAGAATGTTAGAATATAAATTAGCATCGTAATAACGATACCGTCAAAGGCTGCATTCAGCGGTCAGTACAGTCATGCTTTTACACAAAGAGAGACAAGCACGGACGTATTCGCAAATGGTAAGAAAGAATGTCAAAAAGTACTAGAATTGTTGGTGAGATTGTATGACAGCGATATGCTTATCTTATCACAAATCAATCTTAACAATAAATAACAAATACTTTATAAGATTAAAATATAAAGTATATAAATAAAAATAGCTAAATATCTACTTATTTTTATTTATACTTTAACAAATAAATTTTATATTTATGTATAATTACTTATATTTTTATACGAAATTTTAAATAAATCTATTAGTCACTCATTTAATAAGAAATTTTGAATTACAAAACTAAATATCTTTTATGAAAAAGGAATTAGTTTGCAAAAATAATGAATTCACAAACATGGAAGTGATTACATAAATTAAATATCTTTTATGAAAAAGAGTGCATGATTTTAATTCGTATATTCACTTATTTTAGTGAATTACATTTTTTGTGGAATCCCTTCATTGGAATATCTTCTAAGAAGAAAGAAGTAAGAATAGACATGAAGTACTAAAGCCATGGAATAACATGAACAATGGAATAACAAGAAAGCACTAATGCCATAGCAATTATTTGTATACGAGATCCTTGTTGAAAGCTTACAAGTGGAGAGCAGCACAATTATACAGGGGGTTGAAGTAAGGATCTGCAAATACCATTACATATACACGACATAGTCGTGCATACCAATTTAACAGTCGGTGTCGAAGAAACATAGAATATGTTTGTTCTACGGATTCTGACCATGTGGCACAGGTATATATTGTTAGGAATTTAGACCTCCTAAATTCACATCCAAAAATATTTTATAATAAAAATAACAGAAAATAGAGAAATAATAACAACACAAGAAATTTATGAGGAAACTCCTAAATCGAAGAAAAATTACGGGCACCAAGAAAAAATCCACTATTTGAAAAATTCTTACAATCACACAATTTTTCCTCTCACCCAATATTCCAATACACCAATACACTCACAAAGAAATACCCAAAACAAATCTTCTAACTCTCACCTCAAAAGAGGAATTTAACTAGAGTCAAATTTGTTATACAAATCTTTGACTTTTGAATTAGTGCACTAACTAAGGAGATAGTACCCTCCTTATATAGTCAAGAGCCTTGTCTCAATTGTTTCTCCCAAGTAATATGGGTCAACTAAAGGAGTCAAACTCAACATATATGTGGTTGGATTAGGGACAGGGTTTGTATCTGATGATTTTTTCTGAACTACCTGCATTTTCTTCACAGCCATGATGCTCGCATTCCCTGAACCAGCTGGCTTATAGGGACGACCCAAAACCCTGGTGGGTGTTGTAGGTGAAGCTGCGGTGAGAATCAAGAATATTACAATCATAGCATGAAAGAGGGCTTTCATGTTTGTGATGAATACAGAAGAGGGAACGTCTAGACGTTAGAGAATAGTTGCTAGAAGGGAAGAAGTATATACCTGAGTCTGCTGCCGCATGCGCCGCAGTTTTATTAGACCAAAAGTTGGCTTCTCGACTCTTGAGTATGAGCAGGAAAAAAGAGGGGAATATGTTACCTTGGCTTGTGAACCAAGGAAACTTATGATTGCGTCATATATAGATAGAGAAGTGAAAATTTAAACATTTAGGTGTGAATATATAATTTGCCTTAATCTATTTTCTCTATTCTTTTCTAAATCAAAAGATTCAAAATTATACTTAGACTTGATCTTCAGTAAAACAAATATGTTATAGTCTTATATTCTAGCATTGCTAATTAAATATCAAGGGGTATAATATCAGTATGTTATTGGAAATTAAAGATTAGGCAGTAATTAGGGGAGAGCTTTGAAACATATGGTAAAAGTTAGCTCTTTTGTAACAAAAAATTACAGGTTTGAATCGTGAAAAGAGATTCTTTGTAAAAATTACAAGTTCTTCGGTTTTTTTTTTAATTATGTGCATTGTCATATTTTCATCAATTTGCACGGGGATAGAGATTAAACTTATAGTATAAAGATAAGATGCATATATACGTTTAACGTAGTTTTAGAGAAACCTTCCTCTTAAATGCACGTAGCGAATCCAACTAGCAAGTTCCCGGCATGTACTGTAGAACAATTCCCGCGGCCAGCCCGTGTTAGATTCTCTTGAACCAAAAAATAAACAGTTGACAAACTATAGTATGCAAATGGAAACACGCAAAAATTGCCAGAGTTTTATTATTAAAGAATATAATAAAATACAAACTCTCACACTGCTCAACATCCGAATCTGTTGCCAAGTATTTGCTTTGAATTTTACGGCATAAGCAACTACCTCTAGTGCCCAGTTTTCTCGCAAACTCTGCTATCACCTAATGAATGGCCCACAATGTAGCTGTTCAATGGCTGCCGTCTACTTGTGTTCCCACTCGACTTCAATGCATGCTTTCTGTTCTATAGCTGTAGATGTAGCTTCCTCGGTATCAGAAAATATACTTTGAAGTTCCTTTTATTATAGGTCAAACTTCCTTTTATCTCTTGCTTTTGAAGTTCCAAAGGAAGTCTAAATATCTACAGTGTTTTCCTTATATGTAATATTTATTCTTGACATTTTGTACCACAAATTAAAAGTAATCACACTCAAAATCCAAACTAAAATTTAACTAAAAAATATGTTCAACTTCTTTTCTATATATATTGTAAATAAAGATGATAATAAGTTAAGTCGGCCTCGAGTTTAAGCCTAGCCTTATCCCTTTCTATTGGAGTCTGGCCCAACCCGAGGTCTGAAAAGTCTCGAAACAGGATCCCAAGTTGACAATCTTTTTTACAAATTAAAAATTACAAGTTCTTCGGTTATTTTTATCGCGTGCATAGTCATATTTGCATCAATCTGCATGGGGATAGAGATTAAACTTATAGTCTAAAGATAAGCGTAGATAATGTAGTTTTAGAGAAACCCTCCTCTTAAATGCACTACAAAACGAATCCAGCTAGCAAGTTCCCCGCACGTGAAGAACAATTCCCGCGGGCAGCTCGCTTTAGATTCTCTTGAAACAAACTCTGCTGTTTGTTTAGATTCTCTTGAATAAAATACAAACTCTCACATTGCCCAACATCCCAGTACAACCGAATCTGTTTCCAAATATTTGCTATGAATCTTATGGCATAAACAACTCACTCTACCCAGTTTTCTCTCAACTCTGCTGTCATTTAATGAATAGCTCACAATACAGCTGTTCATTAGCTCACATTTAACTACTGTCATTGGAATAGTTCGTGGGGATGATGATGTGCCATGTAAAGGCTATTACCATTCTCCATTTCACTTATGAAATGATGAAATGCTTTGGATGGAGGAGAGGTTGTTCAATGGACTTTTCGGGCATTGAAGAGTTCATTGTCTGAGGAGTTTTCTGCTTTAAATTAAAGAATTTGGTGGAGCCCTAAGCAGATTTGATATTAGATAGATGACATAAAAAACTATATAGAGCATAAGGAAAATATGCCTGTATAATCACTCACCCAAAAGAAATCTTTTAAATAATTAGAACTGTTTGTCTCTGCATTAGTAAGAATTGACATGCAACATACTAACAGACGTGTAAATCATTTTCAGCAGGATATAAGTTTAAAGCAGAGTCTCCAGCAGTCCCTGAGCTTTTATTATACAAATAGGCAAATTTGTTCCAAGTAGAAGAATGGAAATTATGTTTTTTTTTGCATTCTATGAGTTAATATGTAAAAGAAATATACGTTCTGATGCAGTTTTGCATTAAGCTTCGAATTACAGGAATGGCATTTGTAAGCAACTAAAATCAAATCCTCTGTCAGATGAATTTGAGAAACAATTTGGGATATGTAAGTTATCTGTTTAACTCCATAGTCAGAGCATTCAGTATATGCAAGACTCTGCTATCTCACAACAGAAAGGGTTGATTCTTTTTTCTCCAATTAAACAAACCTAGTAAACAAGCCAAGGAGATCCGATGCTTGAGATACTTGCATTCTGTTTGTTATAGTCAATCCCAGAAATAGCAGGAAACCAACTAAATGCTTGCATAAATGTACAATCAGCTGTAAATAAGCCCACAAAAAAGGTTGAGACTTTATTTCAAGCAGCAGAAGGGCTTTTACTTACATCCAAACGTCGAGGGTTTCATTGTGCACGCGAAAAATGCTAAAAAAGCTTTCTTTGAGAGGCCGGTTGGCTCTGTAGTAGTCAAGTGTGAAATTATTGTCCTTCATATAATCTGGTGTCTCTCGAAACGACACAAGACCATACTTTTTGTCTTTATTTGGTTTCTCCTGATCATCTTTTCCCTTCTTGTCGATAATTCAGACTCAGGAGAAGTAAGCCTTTTGTTATGACTAACTTAGACATCCATTCTCTTCACTTTCCATTTCGAAGCCGAGCCATTAACAAGCAAAGTTTTCCACTTTCTGATATGTGCACACACCTTTTGGTGGCTATGTGGATGATATAGAGAGGATGGTCTTTGTCTGTTTATATAAGGGATGATTAACGTCCAACTGTACCAACTAACACGCCATTAAAGGACTCTTAACAGTAAATTTCTCCTACAAGTTCTTATGGTTCAGTTTGGTCTGCCATTCAGATCCACGTGTGTTCTAACTTCCTTTTATCTCTTTTTCCCAGGGGTGAGTGGGCTAGGGTTCTTGCTTTTGAAGTTCTAAAGGAAGTGTAAAAGATTGCTTGATTTTAATTCGTATAGTGAATTACTTTTTTTGTGGAATCCCTCCGTTGGAATGTCTTCTAAGAAGAAAGAAGTAAGAATAGACATGAAGTACTAAATCCATGGAATAACATGAACATTGGAATATGAAGTACTAAAGCCATGGAATAACATGAACAATGGAATAACAAGAAAGTACTAATGCCATTGCAATTATATGTACACGAGATCCTTGTTGAAAGCTTACAAGTGGAGAGCAGCACATTTATTGAGGGGGTTGGAGTAAGGATCTGCAAATACCATTACATATACACGACATACTAGTGCTACATACCAATTTAACAATAGGTATGGAAGAAACATAGAATATGTTTGTTCTACGGATTTTGACCATGTGGCACAGGTATATATGTGGTTGGATTAGGGACAGGGTTTGTATCTGATGATTTTTTCTGAACTACCTTCATTTTCTTCACAGCCATGATGCTCGCATTCCCTGAACCAGCTGGCTTATATGGACGACCCAAAACCCTGGTGGGTGTTATAAGTGAAGCTGCGGTGAGAATCAAGAATATTGCAATGATGGCGTGAAAGAGGATTTTCATTTTTGTGATGAATACAGATGAGGGAACGATTAGATGTTAGAGAATAGAATAGTTGATAGAAGGGAAGAAGTATGTGAGTTGCTGCCACATGCCTCCCGGTTTTATTAGACCAAAAAGTTGGCTTCGTGAGTATAAGCAGGAAATTGAATATATATATATATATATATATATAGATTACCTTGGCTTGTCAACCAAGGAAAGTTATGATTGAGTCATATATACATATAGAATTGAAAATTTAAACATTTAGGTGTGAATATATAATTTGCCTTAATCTATTTTCTCTATTCTTTTCTAAATCAAAAGATTCAAAATTATACTTAGACTTGATCTTCAATAAAACAAATATGTTATAGTCTTATTCTAACATTGCTAATTATATATTAATATCAATATGTTATTGGAAATTAAAGACTAGGCGATAATTAAGAGAGAGCCTTGAAACATGTGATAAAAGTTGTTCTTTTTTACAAAAAAATTACATGTTTGAATCACGAAAAGAGATTCTTTGTAAAATATTACAAGTTCTTCGGCGTGCATAGTCATATTTTCATCAATCTGCATGGGGATAGAGATTAAACTTATAGTCTAAAGATAGGAGGCATATACGTTTAATGTAGTTTTAGAGAAATCTTCCTCTTAAATGTACATAACGAATCCAAATAGCAAGTTCCCGGCAAGTGGAGAACAATTCCCGCGGCAAGCCCGTGTTAGATTATCTTGAAGCAAAAATTGGACAGTTGACAAACTATAGCATGCAAATAGAAACACACAAAAATTGCCAAGACTAATTGAAGAATATAATAAAATACAAACTCTCACACTCCCCAACATCCGAATCTGTCAAAATATTTGCTAATGAATTTTATGGCATAAACAACTCACTCTACTCTAGTGCCCAGTTTTATCGGGCGCAGGGTGTGGATTGGATCACAATATACATGTGGGTGGCACACGGAAGCGGAACAGGGATTTGATCCCAGTTTTCTCTCTCAACTCTGCCGTCATATAATGAATAGCATACAATATAGCTGTTCAATGGCTGCCGTCCACTCGAGTTCCACTTGGCTTGAATCCATGCTTTTGCTGTTCTGTAGCTGTAGCTTCCTCGGGATCAGAAAAAATATTGGCACTACAGTTTTGACTCGCAAATTAACAGCCCACTCCCACACGCAACCGTCAAATATTGATATGCGTAAACATGTAGTGGGATTTGCGTAAGAATCCTTTCAGGTTCCTCAAAAGACGCAAATGGCCAATCCAGACATACCCGGTTACCTTGGAAGTCAGCACCAACTAGATATGTGATTATGATCCTGAGGTTGCATGCGCTCCACTAACATTTTATAAATTAAATGTAGACATATATACCAAAAGTGCAATTAAAGGTAATAGTTTGTAAAGCAAATAGCTAGACAACCACTGCCGGCCTGTTAAATTCAAAGAATAGAATTAGGTAAAGAATAGAATACTTATTTTTAGGAATAAAAAAATGAAAAATATAATAAAATAGGTATTACTTTATTTGGTTCAAGAAATAGAATAAATAACAAATTTTATGTCAGGTTAGAAAATATAAACTTGAAATGACAAAGGAATGATTAACAAAAAGATCAAAATATTTTTTTCCTTTATTATTGTTATTTTTGTTATTATTATTATTATTATTATTATTATTATTATTATTATTATTATTATTATTATTATTATTATTATTA
>JANZXR010000004.1:32591863-32608143 GCA_027575705.1 Erythroxylum echinodendron | reverse complement strand
TTGATTGTTAAATCGAAATAACATCATCTCTAAATAATTTTGATGAAAACGAAATAATAATAATGATGGAAAGTTTTGAAGCATTTTTAGGAGACAGAAGCAGAAGCAATGTAAGATAAACTAAGACAAAACCAGAAAGTAAGACGAAGCGGAAGCAGGAACCTAAGACGCAAGCAGAAAATAAGACGAAGCTGAAGTCAAAGTAATACGAAGGTGAAGTAAAATTCTAAGACGCTAAGGCCAAAGAAAAAGAAAGACTAAGACGAAGCGACATAAATTTAAATCGACTCGAAATGCCACAAATTATATCATATTATTAATAAATAATTGTAACAATGTTAATTTTTTATGTTATATATATACATATATTAATTAATATGTTAACTAATATGATTCAGTAATATATATACTTGTTACTAGTACATATATATATATATATATGTATAATATTTTAATTAATTACAAAACTAAGTCTGATTATTTTAAATATTATAAAATAGTATATAACTAAACTACGAAAATAATATTCATTTCTCCTTCCCCATCCTCTCATTTTCTTTTCGTCTCACTTTCTGCTTCTACTTCGTCTCATATATCTTTAATCTTTTAACGTCTCATTTTCTGTCTTGCGTCTACCTACATCGCACTTACATATACATATATTAATTAATATGTTAATTAATATAATTTAGTAAAATATATACTTGTTATCACTACATATATATATATTCAATAATATATATACTTGTTATTATTACACACACACACACACACACACACACACACACACACACATATATATATTGAAACTAAGACGAAACCAAAAAGTAATTACAATCATTTATTTAACAAAGTCAAAACATTTCAACCCTTAAAATATAATTATTTTTATAACTTATTTATAATTATTTTATTAATTACCTTCTTAAACTGTCAATGTTTTTGACTATCTAATAAATTAACAATAACAAAATATTTGACATTTTGACATTCTACCTTTTATATTTTCAATATAATATATTTAAATGTTCCTAACAAAATTTCCCTAACATCTTTAAATTTCCTATTATTCAATAACTATTCTTTCCTAAAAAATTTGGCTTTTTAAATCATGCTTAAATAAGAATTAAGTAACACTTTCAGTTCATAATAAACCCTCAATGTTTTTAACTATCTAATCAATTAATTTTTATTCACCCGTCATATTAATTATAATCTTATATTATTTAAATAAATCTCCCATATTACAAATTTCTATTATTCCATAACTATTCTTCCTTTACATTATAACTCACTAAATTAACTCCCCATTATTAATGGGCATTATTACTGTGCATCGCGCAATAATACTCTGCTAGTCAAGAATAAAGGAGGAATGGAATACGTATTCCCCTCAACCAAACATCCCGTACGTTCATCTTCTACCTTGTCCTTCATGGACGTGATCATGAATGATCCGCATAGCTTTCCTCCCTTAGAGGAAAGTCTAGCTACGAAGAAGGTCAAAAATAAAGACGCCAACCAGCAACATCAGAGCATACCTCAAGAAGCTACCCAACGGTCTTCAGCTCTAACCGACCCGCAGGAAGATGTATCAAACCATCAGCAAGCCAATGTCGACCACAACATCACGCCGTCACAAGTGCATGCACCATCCTTTAGGAATAGCCTACTCAACCATTTTCAGCATTCAAGGAAAGAAATCAAATTACTCCCTGGAGAGGTTCAACAATCAAAGAACGCCTCAAGTCCTATAATCACTTTTGCAGAATCAGTTCATCAACGGATGGAAGAAAACATGTCCACAACGCTCATTGTTCGGCCCCTTGGCAGGCACATTAGCTACAAGATACTACCAGAGACTTATGTCTCTATAGAAACCTAAGGGTGACATCAAAATAATCAATATCGCTGACGGATTCTACCAACTCAAAATGGCCTGTCACGGGGATTACCAGAAAGCGCTCTCGCAGGGACCATGGTCTATTGTGGGGCATTACATTCGAGTCTTCCCTTGGCATCGTGATTTTGATAGCAAAGCTGATCATATTGAGTCGGTAGCCTCATGGATTCGAATCCCAGGGCTACCAACTCACTATTATCAAGAAGATCTCCTCCGTGAAATCACTAAACAGGTTGGCGCCTATATTAAAGCTGATGAGCACACTCTTCAGGAAGCAAGAGGATTGTTTGCAAGAATCGCCATCCTTCTGAATCTCAGGAACTCTCTCACTCTCACTGTCACCGTGGATGGAAAAACCTTCCCCGTCCAATATGAGGAACTCCACAGGATATGCTTTTCTTGTGCCCAGTATGGACACTCTATCGAAGCGTGCCCCTCATCCCTGCCAGTAAACGCCGATCCCACCACCACAACTCCATCTCCATCTCCATCAACTCCAACACCATTACCAGTCCCCTCCCTATTGCCTGGATCGGTGCCCTCACAATCTCAACAAGGTCAACAACATGCCATTTTTTCAACGTCAACTATGGCTCAGCCTCACAGAACAGTCATGCCACAATCACGGGAGGCATCACAAACGAGTAATCATCGGGATGATTACAGTAAACCGAGTCCTTGGTTGGTGGCTCAAAAAAAGGGTAGATGTGTTAATCAGCCGCCATCTCAGACGGGGAATAGACATCCCACGCCGAAATCTTAGAAGGAAAAGACCCCCCAAAATTCAAAACAGACTGAAAATCTGTTTTCAACTTTTTCCCATTACCAAAGCTTAGATACTCCCACCCTACCAGAAGCTTCTTCCTCTGCTTCACCATCACATCCTTAGCCCCATCTACAACATAAAATTCCAGTCCTCCAGACTCACCTCCAAGGCCAAAGGGCCCAGCTCCTCTGAATCAAAAGGGAAACAGAAAACTCTACCACCAGTGAGAGATCATAATTGGGTTAAAAAAGACCCAGTCCAAACCCCCACTCCATTATCACACCTAACTAATGACCCACAATCTTCCACCTCACTAACCCACCCACCTTCGGACAGCCTCACACCTCAAATTACCAACCAAATCAGAGTGCACTCCCCAACCCAATCTCTCCAAGACAGTTTCCACCACATTCAAACACCCCTCTCTACCAACGGTAACAACCACATTGCAGTTACACTCCCACACCCACTTCTCTCTAATTCACAAGCTTCAGATATTCAGGGCAATAACAATCCTCTTCTAGACATGCCAACCAAGATGGCTGATTTTCAAGGCTTCAATGTTCTCAGGAAGGAGTTTGTCAGAGTACGACCTAACTCCAAGAAGGGCGCTGCTGCGGCCCTTGACCAGCCGATGCTCGAAAGTAATTCGGTGGACTTGAACTCTCTTCCGGATGTGGTTATTCCCTCTAACATGGAGGGACCGATGCCGCCAAGTAATATCTGCTTCCTAAAAATCTCTTTAGCGATGGATATTCGCCTACTTGCATGGAAAGCCCAGGGCATGAAAAATAAAACAACAGTTTCTATCTTAAAAAATTTTCTTAAGCTTTATACCCCACAATTGTTAATCATTCTGGAACCTCGGACCAGCGGGGAACATGCAGACAAGATTATCAAGGATCTTGGTTTAGGTTTCACAAATTCTTTTAGAATAGAAGTTGTGGGCTTCTCTGGTGGTATATGGGTTATTTGGCAGGATGTTGTCTCGATTAACATTGTTCATTATAATTGGCAGTTCATTCATTTTCATGCAAAATATTGTAATCTGCTTTCTTTCTATATTACGGCTGTTTACGGTAGCCCTAATCCTCAGATCAGGAGGACACTATGGGACCAACTAACCCTTATTGCAGGTAATACTCTTGGACCTTGGATTGCTTTGGGTGATTTTAACGCCTACACCGATAAGCAGGACAAAATAGGAGGCCGGTCTACACCTGGCTGTAGACTTTTTACCTCCTGGATTCAATGCTCCTTCTTGAATGATATGGGTTACCTTGGATCGCGATTTACATGGGCACGGGGAAGATGCCAAGAGAGGATCGATCGAGCTTTAGCCATCGACAGCTTTGTTGCCATCTTCAAATCCATCCTGGTTCGGCACCTGCTTAGAGTGTCCTCTGATCACTCACCTCTCCTTGTATCTCTTAGTACAACAGAGTCACCCTCTAGTCAAGGCACTTTCTTTAGATGCCTTTGAGTTTGGGAATCACACGACGACTGGAAACAGTGGTTATCTTCCATTTGGCAGACTTCCTCCTCCTTACATGATGCCTTGACTGCTCTACAATTCAATATAGACGAGTGGAAATTTGGTTTTTTTGGTGACGTTAACAGAAGGAAAACGAAAGCTTTGTATCGGCTGCAAGGGTTTCAACTTTCTCTAGCTCAGCAACCTACACAATACCTGCGGCAGTTAGAATTACAACTCAGGTCGGAATTGGAACTCACCTTCACTCAAGAGGAATTGCTCATCTCCCAAACTAAAAGAACTACTTGGATCAACCTACGAGACAGGAATACTCGTTTCTTCCACTCCATCCACAGAGCTCGAAACAAGAAAATTCAAGCGGGGCCAATACAATTAGAGAATGGGTCTTGGAGTATTAACACTGACTTGCTCTCCAAGGAATTTACTGACTTCTATAAAAGTCTATACCAAGCTAATGGGGAGCCTTCTCTCCCTTATATCCCTCCTCCCTACCCACTGAGAGGCTGCTTTCCTCCTCTGTCCGACACGCAACGGCGTTTTCTTTCCAAGCAGGTAGAGGATTGTGAGATTAAGGCAGCAATTTTTGATATGGATCCAAATAAGTTTCAGCTGGATTCTACCATCATAACTGGGATATCATCTCCTCTACAGTATGCGAGACCATCAAAACCATCTTTCACACTGGACACATGCCTCTGCAGCTTAATAAGGGTCTGATTACTCTTATTCCTGAAGTGGACAAACCGGAAAGGTTTGAACACTTTCGGCCCATCGATTAACATCAGCGCAAAAGTTGGGACGAAGATCATCGCTAATAGATTAAAGCATGTCATGCCAACTTTGACTCTACCGACACAATCTAGCTTTGTGATGGGTAGAAATATCACCGAGAATATAGTGGCAGCTCAAGAGGCCATTCATTCCATGAGGACTACGAAATCGACACCTGGCTAGATGGCGATCAAAATCGACCTTACTAAAGCGTTTGACAGAATCGAGTGGTCATTCGTCCGTGATAATCTTCTTGACTCCGACATCCCTTCATATTTATCTGAAGTCATAATGAGTTCCCTACGTTCAAGTACCTTGCAGGTACTATAGGGTGGAAGAAAGGGAGATGAATTCTCACCTAAACGAGGGGTGCGACAAGGAGACCCCATCTCCCCGTATCTCTTTGTTTTGTGTATGAAGAGGCTATTTCACGCCATTAATGCTTCCATTCAAGCTGGGAATTGGAAACTGCTACGATTGGGGAGAAGGAAATTTGGTCTATCACATCTAATGTTTGCCGACGACCTTATTTTGTTTGTGGAAGCAACAACGTACCAGGCATCTATCATCCAACAAGTACTACAACTCTTCTCACTTTATTTTGGTCAAATGGTAAATCACTCCAAATCGGTAATGTACATCTCCCCCAATGTGGCTATCGACATGGCTCATAATTTGGAATCAATCTTGGACATAAAAATGGTAAATGATTTGGGTATATACCTTGGCGTGCCAATTATTCATGGGAGACTTTCTAAATCTACACACAAATCCATGCTCCGGAAGTTCCTTAAAAAGACGGAATCTTGGAATCCTACTAGTATCTCTTTTACTGGATGGCTAATTCTGTGCAAGTTAGTCTTAAGTGTACTGCCTACATATCATATGCAAACATCGTCCCTCCCAAAGGGCTCTTGTGCCAAAATGGACAAAGTCATTAGGAAATTCCTATGGGGACGCAAACACAACGAGAGGACCACCTCATTGGTTAAATAGGACGATGTCTGCCAACCCAAAGATAGGGGTGGCTTAGGCCTCAGGAAGCTAAAGGACACAAACACTACTCTGATATTGAAACTTGCCTGGGATCTACTCTCTGATAATCCAAAGCTTTGGAAGTCCATCTTCGAGGCCAAATACAATCTAGCTTGTGTGGATTTACTGCGGACTTCTCCACAAAAAAAGGGTTCGCACATTTGGAACATGATCCAAAAGGCTCTTCCTATAGTTCAGGGAAGTATTAGATGGTCAATGGGAGATGGACCGAAAGCCTTCTTCTGGAAGGATTCTTGGACACACTCTCGGAGTCCCCTCTCACTCTCTTCATTAATTCCATTATCCGCTACTGATTTAAATCATAAGACTAACTTTTATGTTTTGTCTACAGGTGACTGGGATTGGACCACGCACAACAAATACCTTCCTCTTGAGAAATTACATGAAGTTCGAGCTATTCCACCCCCAAGTCCTATGGCCGGACCAGATAAAATAGTATGGAAATGGACATCTAATGGGCGATTTACTTGCGCCTCAGCTTATGAACTCAACTGCCAACAACTGTAGCACCATAAGGAACAGATTTGGAAAACCATATGGTCTCTCAATTTACTGGAGACACAGACGACACATTACAGACACATCTCTCTATCACCTTTGTCCACTACCGGAAACAACCCTCCACGTATTAAGAGATTATTTTCGCAGCTGGGGCATTTGGAATTCCCTCAATCTGCTTCTGCCCACAGATTTTTGGACAACGTAATCACCCCAACAGTGGTTGCAAACTAATCTAATTCTTCCTTCCATCCAGGCGTTTGATGATTGGCATCATTGGTTTGCAATTACATGTTGGAAGTTATGGCCTACGAGGAACTCAGAGATTTTCCAACAAAAGCCAACTATGGGAATGGAACTACTACCTATCATTCACGTTGCAGTCAATGAATCCATTTGGGCTAATAATCATACATACACTGCTCGTCTACATTACAAGGAGTCCGTCTTATTTCAACCACTTCATATCACTCGCTGGACCCTCCTTCCATCAGTTCTCTCAAACTCAACGTCGACACTGCAGTATGTCGATACACTGGATTCGCTGCCTGCGGCGGTGTACTCAAGGACTGTCGAGGATCTTGGATCCTTGGCTTCACTAAATGTATTGGAATCTGTGACCCACTCATGGCTGAATTGTGGGCCATATACCATGATCTTAACCTTGCCTTGCTCCACAACCATACAGCGTTTCAGATGGAATCAGACAATGCCGAAGCAATCCACTTACTCACAACTCACACAAACGACTTGTCGGAATTACCATTAGTAGGCCGGATCAGAAATCTCTCCAAGCAAGCGCGTTTCATTTCTTTCCAACATATCCCTAGATTGACAAAATCCTTGGCTGATTCGATGGCCAAATGGGGGCTCTCACATTCGGATTTCGATATGAAGATCTTTACTCATCCGCCTCCACAGGTAACAAATATTGCGACCGGCGAGCAACACTTGCCGCTTGTCTCGTCTTCTTCTCCCACGATGACATACTTGGGAACTCATGACCTAAGACACATTGCTAGGAGTGAGGTTTATTTTGATCACGGTCAGAATGGCCATTTCATGTAACTCCCTATGCTAGGGGCTTTTTGTAAATACCCGGGTGTTCTAACCACACCTTCCCTTGGTAAAAAAAAAAGATATACATATCAATTTAGACCTGTCCAATCAATTTTTGGCTCGAGTTGATCAGATTATAGGTAGGTCACGGGCACAAGCTACAAGTTACGGAACGAGCTACTCATTTTTTCTGAAACGACATCGTTTTGAATTTTTCTTTTAAAAATAAATAGGCGGATTGGGTAGTTCTTTAGTCCAACGAGCCATAGCTCAGGCCACGAACTGGCCTATCTTAGCCCACAAGCCACCATGTGAAAAGCCCCGACTGGGCCAAGTCGAGGCTAGGTTGGACCTAACCTGGCCTATTGCCATGTTTAATTAAAGGTACTTTTGATTGAGGATTTATTAATGGAATGTAATAAAACAGAATATACATTCTATCGTTTGGAAGAATAGTTTATAATAAAATGGAAAAAGATGAGACGAAAGATGAGAGTTTTATATTACATTCTATTTCATCTTAAATAGTAAAATAAAAAATCTTTGATCTGAGGGGTTTAAAATAAAATATAAAATGATAAATAACTTTACCATATATTATATTATAAATCTTTCGTCCAAATAACATTGCACTATATTATATTATGAATTCTTTAAACAACAATATTATGATATTTCATTTATTTACATGTCATACCATTCTACTAAAAACTTTACGCCTAACCGCGACGTCATTATCAATCGCGGTAGTTGGTAGTGGAGGACAATGATAGTTCGTTGGCTTTGATCTCCATAAAGTTGTGCATAAAACGAACTCCACTATGTACGTAAGGCAAGGACACAGTACGCAGTCATGGTTCACAAGCAGAATAAATCCATACAAAGTGTGTGTTTCTGTGGGACACCACCACCACTAGGTGTATTTCTCTGGGACACCACCACCACTAGGTGTATTTTTCAATATAGTTCCGTTCTTGCTAGGTTTGGTAATTGTTCATGCATGTAATGATGACAGAATGCAAACCGGTCCCCTGCTGAGCTTAAAGCCTTGGACTCTTTATCACGCGTTCTTGCTAAATTTGGTAATTGCTTCATGTAATGATGGCAGAATGCAAACAGTTCCCCTGCTGAGCTTAAAGCCTTGGACTCTTTATCACTCACTCCCTGCATGTACCTTGCTCAAATCACTTGCATAGAGTCAAAGACATATGTATAAGCTCTTGCATGCCTATATATTGATAGCCAAGTATAGTTAGTTTACATAAAACCTTCTTTGGATTAAGCGTAATCCCTCTTTCCCATGCATTCATCAATACAATCCGTCCAACTTCAGATGTATAAACACATATTTGATTTATCTCATGCATAGCAATGGTCATTTATTTGCCAGACAATTGATCCGACCAGAACCCATAGGCGAAAGAGTGAAAAGGGGTAGTTGAAGAAAAAGCACATAAAGCAAAAGAGAGGAAATTGAAGTCCAAATTAATTTGGTGTGTGTCCAAAAGTGAAAAAAGAAAAATATAAATGCGTATGGTATGCCATAAACCTGTGTCATGCTGACCGAGGCCCGATTTTTCAAAAAACTGAGCCCAATGGTCATCGTTGATTGTGAATGTTTGATTGAGAACGAAAGGAGCAGAGTAACATCATTTGTAGCCACCCAAAGGCTCCATCTCCTTCTAGAGAAGCTGCAGTGACCTGATCATTACTGTCTTAAGGTGTCTTTGATCCAGTTACAGCTGCTCTGAACTTTCCTGCTTAATCCTTCCTCTTCCAAGTTCCAGTTGTACTTCATTTTCCAAATGTTGGATCAGGTTTTCTTAAGAACTTGGAAAGATCACCACTTTCTCCGAAGACCATCTTCTCATTGATGATCCAAATCCAAGATGTTGGAGAGTGCAATCTGCTCAACTAAGTCGGGAAGATAAGACTGTGGGTAAAGCTTTTGACCGTGTTATCGATTGCATGAGAAACACTAATTACAAAACTGATATGAGACAATTAATTACCATATTGAATCTTCCGTCACTTTGTTGCTGAAACATGACGATCCAATCACTGAATTGGAGGTTGTTTAGAATCAGTGGACATAAATTGCATCTCCTTATGTAACTGTTGTCAAAATGAGAAAATCAGGCAACACACACACACACACAAACACATACATATTTAATGGCAACAAGTATCAAGTAATATATGCAAGTATCAAGCAATATATGCTCCAAGTCATGAAATTACCTTATCACTTTTCTTGTTAAAATCTCTTATATATTCTGGCGGCATGAGAATTCTTGTCCTTGCTGTCTTTGACAAACATCCGGACCCTGCAAAGACATAAATTTTTTATTATATTTTGAATTGTGAAACAAGAATATTTAAGAAAATTCTAAGGGAAGAAACTTATTTTATGTGTTTCTTGGATTGGTTTCTTCATCCCCGATTGTTTCATTTTGAAGATGATTTAGTGGCTCTGATGCACAAAAGCGGCAGTGCTGCTTCGCTATCAAAGTGTCAATCTCTAGTTTCCAAGATACCAAGTCCTTCAGTTTCTAACTTCATGATCGCTTCTGACAGCTTGTCAAGTTAGGTATAGTCTTCAAGACAATAACCTCCCGTTGGTTTGAAACAGCTTGATGAGTCTCCGACCTGATCAAAAGCATCAAACTTGCCTGACATGTTCGCAGGTGTTTCAATGAGGAACACGTCCTGTTGCTGGTTTGAAGCTGCTGGAGTTGTACTGAGAATGATGCCAAAGTCTTCTCCGATTTGTATGTAAATCTATCTCTAACTCGGGAAACCTTCGTTGGGTTGGTTCCCACTTCTCAGTCTCCAACCAGGTGATGTACTTAGGTTCTCTACATAATGGGGTTTGGACTACTGAATCAGTAGTCGTTCGGTCATGGCCTGAAACATGTGGATGTCTTTCCACGTTAGAAAGATTAGTGAACCCACGTGGAAAAGTTGGAACAAGGGGATGGCTTTGCATGGTACGTAGTAAGATTAGTGATCTCACTTGGAAAAGTTGGTTCATCCTCCAAACCAGTGAGATCATTGAGCTCTCTATTCTCTGGAAATGATGTTTCTGTGGCCAACCCGGTAAGATCATCATGACCTTTCCATGGTTCCAAGACGAGTCTTCAGTATTCAACCACGATTCTATCAGTTTTTGGTTGTAGATTTTGTACCAAAACTCAGTCCTGTCTAATTGAGTGTCATCATTAAAACAAGGTGACATTTTTGTGGTACATGAGAGAAGTAAAACACTGGGTACGAGGGATAAAGATGGGAGTGATTTCAAGAACTGAAACAAGATAGAGCAAGCACAAAAGGATAAAGATCAAGACGGCTGCCATTAAAACATCAGAAGAGGAAGAGGAGAATATAGAAAGGAACACGATTGTAGATGTAATTGTTGTATCACCAATGGAACAAGAGGCAGACATATGTAGCAGAGACAATAACCAACATGCATTTTCTAAGTTGGTTTCGCCAAGTCACATGAATGAGTACTTCTTCAGAAAATCTGACCATATCATGTATTTTGCTCCACGAATAGCAACCAATTTATTAGTAAATTAGGTATGAATTGATTACCTTACCCCATATTGAAGTTTCCTTATCTTGTTTGTACCAAATGTCTATGTGAAAATTGGTTCTTATCCTCATTCTACAAACCTGCAAAACCATTTATACCAATTCAAAGTAGCTGCATTTAAGATTGAGTATTGTTTTACAGATATCATATTGAATGACCGTTAACATTACTCCATTATTAGGTAAAACAAAATTTTAAAAGAATAACATATTTAAAAGTGTTTAATCTTTAAATTTTTTTTAATATATATAGTGTATATTTATGTTTTTTATTATGGTCAAAAATGTGTAATCCATATGATAAATTAGGGTTCCTGAAAATGAAATTTATTATTCATAAGAGTGTATTTGAAATTTTAGACTTTCTCAAATATTTGATCTTTTTAAAAAGTTTAATTTTGCTTAAATTGTGTTTATAAACCGTTTAGTTTTATTTAGATTTTTTTAGAATTTCATTTTCACTTACTATTTGTTTTAGGCTTTATTAGGAAATAAAATTTTTATATAGCCTATAAATTTAGATGAAAACAATTTAGTTGTATTTTTAAAAGCAATGTTGTGTTAAGCCTAATTTTGTTGGTTATTCTAAACTCAAGTATCTTTTATCTCTCTTTTAAAGTAAGTCTATATATCCACTATTTTTCTATGGAATTGTAAAATTCTTTACATGTGATATCTATGTTGCAATTTAGAATAAAATAAAAATTTATTAATTATACAATATTTTCTAGTTAATTATGAAAAGCAGTCACTTTGGTCTCAACTAAAGAAATTTAGAGCCTAAATGGTGCTTTTTAAAATTAAATTAGATAATAAATGTGGTTGAAAAGATCTCACACACAAGACAAGATAAAATGCAATAAAAATATGTTAGATTCCTTTTCCATGTATTGTGAATGTTTGATTCGAAGATGGGGAACGATAGATAGGGATGATAATGGCCCGAACTCAATTGGGTCAGAGATAGCTAGGCCCAAGCTCGAGCTATAGCCTGACTTGACTCAACTCGAAATTTAAACGACGTAATGTTTAGCAAAATGACGTTATTTTGTTTACAAGAGTCAGGGTTAAGTCATGTTGGATCGACTAACCTGGGCTTGACCCATTAATTTCAGGTTGGTCAGACTTCGACACATTCACCTTCTCTAAGGTTAAAGAGTAAGATCAAAACCTTGATGTCCTCTATCTATTCTTTTAAATTTTAAATTCATTTTTTATAAAAAGAAAATCCTATTTTTTTCAAATTAGGCCAATACCATCTAAGGACACATATTTGAAATAGTATCTAATATCCAATTCTTTAAAGTTAAAGTCATCTTTTTGTTTAAGAGTAAGAAAATTGAGCCAATTGTCAATTTGATTAAATTTCAAGCCCTTTTTCTAAAGAATAAAATATGTGTCTTTTAATTTAAACTATTATGACCGAAAAATTAAAATTGAACTTTGAATAATTCATCCGCTCTTTTAAAATTTAATAAATCTTATGGAGCTTGGATTTTTTCTCTATTTCATTTCATTTTAAGCTTTTGTTTTAATCTAGTCCATTAAAGAATTTAAAGACATGATTTTTTTTATTTTAAAGTCCTCTACGTAAAAAATCATCATCAATTGTGTTTCGTTCCAGCATATTAGGATAATTAGGTCAAAATCTTAAAACTCATTTCATTTAAAACACATTTTGTCGTTTTAATCATCAATTATATTTTATTTAACTATAACTTCATCCATACAATTATTACAAGTCTCTTAGATTTTTTTTATAACTCATTTTCAACATCACTCTAGGTCATTAGTTCATGCATGGTACATTACCATTCATGTATCTAATTAAACTCATGCTCTCTTTTCTTTTTCTTTTAAATCTCCAACAATCACAAAGAAACTCCATGAAATCAAACTTTAAATACAATTCAAAGAAGTCATTAGTTTTTGGGCACGAGAGGGTTTGGTGCCTCAGTTGGTTTTAGTTGTGCCCTTCATTGGTACTGCTTCAAGATAATGTAGATAAACCCTATGGTGAAAAGGATGAATTGAAATGACTAGTTAATACATCCAAATATTTGCAAAGGCTTGAAGCACTGTCCAGATTCCCTTAAGTATCAAATATCCCTTTGATCATACTTTTAAAGATTCAGATATTAGTTCTCCAAATTGAAAACCAGACGATTTGGGGCCTGAGTTGTATGAGTTTCCTCCTCCATTGGTACTGCAACGTCAACAGGAGCAGAGCACTATCATTTGTAGCCACCCAAATGAACATTAATGTTCTCTTTATTCTCTGGGGTCTTTGATCTAGTCACAGCTGCTGATGGAACTTTCCTGCTTGATCCTTCATCTGCTTTGTGAACTGAAATTTCAATAGTTTATGCTTAAAAGAACAAAAGTAACAAGTGGATTTACCTCTTTTCATCATCAGGCCACAATTGACATGCTCCCAAGTTCCAGTTCCACTTCATTTTCTATATGTTCAGTCCATTTTAGGTTTCCTTAAGAACTTGGAGAAACCACTTCCTCAGAAGAAGACTGTCCTCTACTTCTGATCCAAGTCAAGATCTCGGAGAATGCAATCCAACAGGCTCAAGAAGATAAAGACTGCAATTAAAATATTTGACTGTGTTATTGATTGCATCCGAAGCACTGATTACAAAAGCTACATGAGACAACCAATTACCATATCAAATCCTCCATCACTTCTCTGTTGACGCCTGACGATCTAACCACTTACTCTTTTAACAAATAAGAAAGTGGAGGTTGTTAAGGGTCACTGGACATAAACTGCATCTCCTTGTTATGTAACTATTGTTAACATAAGCAAATCAGGCAAAACGAAAAAAGAAATATTAAGAACAAGAAGAATCAAGCAATATATATTCCATAGTCATAATCCTACCTTTATCATTTTTCTTCCTTAGATCTCATATATATCCTGGGGGTACTAGAGTCGTTGTCCTTGTTCTATTTGATGTAACATTCAGACTCTGCAAAGGGAGTTAAAGAACAAGAGAACTGCCATTAAAACAGCAGGAAGAGGAAGAGAAGGAGCATACATAAAGGAACAAGATAGATCATTTGTATCGTAACTGTTGCATCACCAATGGAACAAGAGCCATACATATATAGCATAGCCTGACAATAACTAACATGCGTTTACTAAGTTGGTTTCTCCAACACACATAAATGAATTTCTTTTCAGAAAATCTGACCATATCAGGTATTCTTATCCAGGTATAGCGACCAATTTATTAATAAGTTAAGTAAGTTGCCTTATCTTCTTTATGCCAAATGTCTATATAGAAATTGGTTCTTATCCTCATTCTGCAAAATCTGCCAAACCATTTACACCAATTCAAAGCAACTGAATCTAAGAAAAGAACGTTGTTTTACAGATATCATATTAATTAAATGACCATCAACACCACTCCATTATCTGATAAAACGAGTCTGTAAATAGCAATTATGAGACAAAATCTCCAAATGCACTTCTGTTATTGGTCAACCACCGGCCTGCTGGAGTAGGACTTCAATTTTTCTGATAGGTTATTTTCGGCCTTGTTAACTTTAGTTTGTCCATTTGGAAAATAAAACCTTTTACATTTAGCCTAGATAAAAACAAGTTAGGCTTTTTAGACCCAATATTGTATTCAGCCTAGTTTTTTCATTCTTCTAAACCTAACTTCCTTTTATCTGAGCTAGAGTTGTTTCTAAAGTTCACAGAGAAGTTTCGACATCTAAGTAGGGATGGTAACCGACAGTCTTGTAAATTTTTTAAAATTAAAAATATAAAATAATATATTTTTTTAATTGATCTGAAATTCAACTCTTCTAAATAAAACAATATCGTTTTGATCAGAAGAGTTGGGTCTTGGGCCGGTCTAAGCTTGAGCAACTCATGTCTAGACCTAATTGAAAATAACTGAGTCTGGACCTATCTGTTACTCCTATATCCAACTCAAGAGTAAGAAGGTTTAACTTGAATTTGTGTTTATGTATTTGATATTTGATATTTTATATTACAATATAAAAGTAAAATAAAATTTTATTAGACTCTACAATTTTTTCGAAATAATTAAGAAAAATAGTTATTTTAATTTTAATTCAAAAGAGTTACAATTAAAGTTATGTTCTTTAAAATTAAAATAAATATTGGAATTAAAATTCAAAATTAATTTTATATTTTTTATGCACTATAAATATTTTATTCAAAAGAAAGGGAAGAAAAAAGAGTAAAATAAAAATTTTTCGAGTTTAATGTTCATTCCTTTAAGTTTTAATTATCAATAATGTTAGAATATTTAAATAGCCCATGTGACTTATAGTTTGAGTCCCAATTAAAGAACCCAAGATGATGGCTATTGGGTATTATATATAGGGATCTCAAATGGGTCAATGACCCTTTCCCTCTCTCTTTTAAAATGAACCAACATGATGGTTGGTACAAGATATATATAAGTTTTAGAAACTTATGAAAGGTAATCTTAACCATCAAAGAAACATATCAAGAGAAAGAAGACGAAAGGGAATAAATCCTTGTCAAGAACGTTGCTAAATTATGGAGACAGGTTTGTCTTTATTAGTGTTCGATCCATAAATGTATTTACAATTGGTATCAGAGCCATGGGTGTTACATTCTTGTTGTCTGCCGTACTCCATGGTTGTTTATTCCATATTATGTGATGATAATGTTGCACGATTTATTTTCTACCGTGCCGTTTCCATATGATGGTTTTGTATGGACGGCATGTTGAATTATTACTGTTGGTTTAAAAGATGTTGCACTGCCATTAAAGCCTTGTCGAAATGTATGAGTTCTGTGTTTGCTCTTGTATGAATATGGATTGTTGTAATCTTTCAAGAAATGAAAACGAAAGGGCAGTTATTATACGAAGTTCTGTTAAGGTTTAGATTAAGCGACATGCACAGTAGTGAGAACCGAACACACAAACCCGAACGAACCATCCTCTGTGCTTATATTGCCATGTTTTATTTGTGATAAAGTTTCTGTTTCTATAAAGATGTGTTTATGTCGTTTCAATCTTGATGTTGATTTTGCTGCATCTTTGTTTCATGTTGACCATATTATAGGAAGTAAGCGTAGTGCACAAAATGAATATTCTGCTTTTTTGTGGCATAAAAGA
>JANZXR010000004.1:32571380-32588223 GCA_027575705.1 Erythroxylum echinodendron | reverse complement strand
GGTCTTGGTCTTGTCGACAGTATTGCTAGACCGTTAAAAATTTATTGTGATAATTCCGCAGCTGTTTTCTTCTCTAAAAATGACAAGTATTCCAAGGGTGCGAAACACATGGATTTGAAGTACTTGTCTGTAAAGGAAGAAGTGCAAAAACATAAAGTGTCAGTTGAGCATATTGGTACAGCTCTAATGATAGCGGATCCGTTAACGAAAGGCTTACTGCCCAAAACATTTATTGGTCATGTTGAACGGATGGGCCTTATAGATAAGTTCTTGTTAGCATAGTATTCAGACATGTATATCTTGCTCGAATTGTTCTGACACTTGTAAATTCCATTCCGGTCATATGTTTTTGCTCACTTATTGGTTATCCATATTATGTTGTATACACTAATTATTATTTATGAGATAACAATTACCAAATGACCCACTTAAAATTTTATGAATTAAGTTGATTATGTGATACATGGAAGGAATCTTGTTGTATAACGTGTAACCGCCATGATCCCATCATCTTAATTCATTTAAGGATGATTTGGTCGATTCAATGTATTGTGTGCACTTAAAGTTTTATTATTGAATCACCAAATTGTAACATGGGCCAAGTGGGAGATTGTTAGAATATTTAAATGGCCCATGTGACTTATAGTTTGAGTCCCAATTAAAGAACCCAAGATGATGGCTATTGGGTATTATATATAGGGATCTCAAATGGGTCAATGACCCTTTCCCTCTCTCTTTTAAAATGAACCAACATGATGGTTGGTACAAGATATATATAAGTTTTAGAAACTTATGAAAGGTAATCTTAACCATCAAAGAAACATATCAAGAGAAAGAAGACGAGAGGGAATAAATCTTTGTCAAGAACGTTGCTAAATTATGGAGACAGGTTTGTCTTTATTAGTGTTCGATCCATAAATGTATTTACAAATAACACTCATTTATCTAATTTAACTCATACCTTTTTTTTTTGGAAAAATCCCAACAACTAAAAAATAACTTTTTAAAAAAACTTAACTAATTGAGAAGGCCAGTAGGACAAAATACTTAGTACTTGTTATGAAGAATTTTAATTTATTAAGTTTTTTTAAATCTTTCTTTGAATAAAATATAAGTAACGATTTCTTTTTTCTTTAATCTTAATTCTTCAAATAATTTTTATGAAGGGCATGCTCGCAACATCCGCGACAATAAAAATTATAATGTTCCAATTGGGTGGGAGATCCTGGATGTTTGGAGTTCTTACCAATTGAAAATGTATGTGAGTAATGTAATTGAGATAGTACCACTTCCAAGATTCTTATGATCGTGTATGAGATCTACTCACCCTCTGAGATTGTTACTTTTAACATCTTAAAAATCGGATCAAAAATTAAACTAATAAATAAAATAAAATAAAATAATTTTACAAATAATTAAAATATATTATTTTTAATTAAATAAAAATTTTAAATTTAATTAAATAAAAAGATTATTAAAAAAATTAATCAATTTATTTTAGTTTATAAAAAATAAAATAATTAATTAATAAACTGATCAATTTTTAATAAACAATTCACATTAATAAGTTAATTTTTATAAATGAGTAACATAATATTACGGTCTTGGCGTAGATTAATAAACTACTTTTTTATAAATTAATAAAATATTATTTTTATAAACAATTAATAATTTATTAAAATATAAATTACTGAGTATACTTTATGATTGTACTGTAATTTTTTATTAATATTAAAATTATAAATTTGAGTAGAGTTTAAGATATTTTACAATTAACCATTAAATCTTTATGATATCCTATTTTTTGGAATAGTAGTAATTTAGATACAAGAAAAGTATTATCTCAGGTAAGTGAATCTCAACAATGCAAAGACATTAATATGCCCGTTGAAAACTTACAAGTTCAAAGCAGTTGAAGCAAATAACTTGAAAAACACCATCAATTTAGAGTTGGTCATTTACCTCCCATTCAACCTAATTCAAAGTGAGTGATTACAAAATTTAACCAGTTCGATTGATTTAGCCATAAAAAAAATTTTACCGTTTAATTTTTTAATTCATATTTTAAATTTTTGGTTCAATTTTTTTTAATAACTGTTCAATTTATTTTAATAACTCTTATTGTTAAAAACTGTTAAGTTCTTTAATTAATTGGTCAATTTTTGTAAATTAATAAACTTTTATAAATTAAAATAAATCAATTAATTTTTATTTTACAACTTTTTTAATTAAATTTCAAATTTTTTATAAGTAGCAGAATTTCTTTCTATCATATTTTAAATTCTGTAATTTTATTCAATATTCAGCTGATTTTATGACAATTTAATAACGGTTGAACCTTTAAACATTAAATCTCTTATTTTACTGGCTTAACTTATGGTCCAATTTTTAAAATATTACTCATAATCAACAAATTGAGCTAGAATCAATCAAACTTTGACTTTTTTTATCAAAAACACGAAGCCTGAATGTTCGATGTATATACTTCCTTATTAAGTGATCGTTTCACGACAAAAGCTTAAATTGTTGTGTGAGGCCAATTTAATTAATTTTATATATTCACTAATATATTCCCTCAAGTGAAAGCTCTTTGAGTTTGAAACTTACACAGGCTCACTCTATCTTGTGTTGAATAATAAGTGGGTGGTAAGATTTGAACTTACAACCACTTTATTATAAAAACTCTGATATTATGTTAAGCGATCGTTTTACCACAAAAGCTTAAGTTATTGTGTGAGATCAACTTAATTACTTTTATATATTCACTAATATTCATAACGCAAATTATTGCGAATAGAAAACCAACTCGGACGTCATTTACATCTCCATAATAACTAAAAAGGAACGTCAAAGTATGAGATAATGCAAAAACATAAACAACACTTTGAAGAGAATTGGGAAAGAAAATTATAACGGCTACAATTGCTGGTAAAGTTATAACTTACCGGTTACAAACTAAGCCAACCCCCATCTTTGCTGAAACTGAACAATCATGGGCACGAGGAGTGTATCCTTACAAAGATGTCCTTTCTGGTTTGTTACTTAGTGCTTCTCTTTGTCAAAAGTAAAAGAAAGTTGCCTCTCCACAAAGATGAGAGTTCTTTTTGATCTTAACCGATAAGGAGGAGATGCGTTAAATGCCTTGCCATTAGGAATCATGGAGCCATCATCCTGACAAGCCTCATCAGAACTTTCATCTTGAAATCCAGTCGAAGCATTCTGGAACCTTGCATTTTCATCAGAAAAATGTAAAGTGTTGTCAACCATTTGTTTACAAACTTTTTCAATGTTACCAGGAAGAACAGACACTTGAGCTACCGTCTTTCTCTTCCGAAATATGGACGGAGTGTTGAGATAGCTCTTAGCTGCTAATCGTAATACAGATTCCGGGCTTTGTACACTTAAACTGCTACTTTCTGTACTAGGTGGAGTAGAGAAATTGAGAGGAGATGAAGCTGGGCTAGAATTGTACTCCTGTTGAGGATGATGTCTATTTAGATGATCCAACTCTGGTGGAACACAAGTTTCTAGTTGTGGTGGCTCATAGTATCGTGAACCATAAGGTGGAGTCTCAAATTGCAGTTGAGACTTAACTTTGCCTTCGCCAATCTCATAATTCCTTTCACCATTTTGACATTGTTCCGACAATTCCAGTTGACAGTAGCAAGTAGCGACATGAGATGGCCAAGGTTTACATTCAATACTTTCAGAATCAGTAGACTCATTTGGAAGTCCACTTGAGGAAGCTGCCATATCTAAATCTTTGCCATCAGTTTCCAGCTTATAAACATCAGCAGTTCCTGATGAAGTTTGTGCAGCAGCAGAATATGGTTCCCTAATTGTTTCCATCAAGGCAGGTTTATTCACAAATTTTGGACCATTCTGAATAACATTTTTAGGAACGGGAGGAAGTTTTCCAGAAGCCAAATAGAAGTTCAATTTTTTCTTCAAGGAACTATTCCAGTGATTCTTTATGGAGTTGTCAGTCCTATATAACAAAAATTCAGTTAAACTCGGATTTTATCTTTGAGGAAAAAGCATAAAGTCTTGTAAAGTGGAAATCTCAATTATAAGTCACTTCAGAAACTAAATTGCCTAAAGAAATATTAGTACCTTCCAGGTAAAACTTTAGCTATTTTAGCCCATTTATTTCCATGTGTCTGATGAGCCTTCATGAGTAACAATTCCTCCTCCAACGTCCAAGCATCTTTCCGTATATCTGGATTCAAATGATTGTGCCACCTACAAAGGTAGAAGGATTGCTAGTTCCATAAAATTTTCAACATTTCAAGAATCGGACCACTTAAGCAGATGAGGGATAATGTTCATATTTATTTGGTTACCTTTCTCGGCATTGTTTCCCTATGCGACCAGGTAAAGACCTTGCAATAACAGACCATTTTGTGGGTCCATACTTTGAAACTAGTCCAATAATTTTATCATCCTCCTGAAGATTAGAAAAAACATAGTTTTTAATTTGAAACACATCAAATAAAATAGAATATCATGTCAAGGTGGTGGGACAAAGCACCAACCTCTTGAGTCCAGGGTCCTTTAACAAGTTCAGGATTGAGAACCTTCTGCCATCGATGCAGACATTGCACTTCTGATCGATCAGGGAAAATTTCCGCTACATAATAAAACATAAATCTAAGATTGGCCAAATAAATTAAGACAATATTCTTACAAGCAAAGCCATGTAAATTGAAATAGTATTAAGCTGGTTAAACAATCATGCATCTTCCATGTTGACATAAGATGAAGATGCAAGATCATTTTCTTATTTAAGATAAAAGCAGAATCTATCTCCCAGATGGAATATAACCAAAAATACTTTATGTTCCTAAGCCTGCAAGAAAGAAGCATTGCTGTTAATTTAATTATGTTCCTAATTAAGTTTATAAACAGAGACATGGCTGCACATGTTTAAAAACATCGTCAATTTCCGTAGCACAAATAATGAAAGAAGTGAAACCTAAGGGGAAAAATGGCCTAAATCTTCACCATACTTTCTGTATCCACTGAATCTACACCTTAATAAACATCATTGATTGTCATAATCAGCACTCCATATGAAGTGAATTAATCCCAACATCTAACAAGAAGCACTTAAGCAGGACAGACTTGTTCGCTGTCATGAATGGCCTTTGTATCACTCAAAGGAAAAGTCACATCAGAACTACAATTTTCAGAATATCAATCTCCATGTCCCACAACGAAGGCAGGGTTACGAACTAGTAACAGATGTGTTTTTGAGGAAAGAGAGAAACCTATTCTTTTCCAGCTCTTCCCCTTAAACGCTGCAACCGCATTTCTTAACTTCTCATCCTGTGATGAAGTAAAAGAGATTTTTAGCAACAAAGAAACAGATTAATGGCAAGAAACAATGGCCAATGAGAACAGCTGGCATAAGTACCTGCTATAGAAAAAGGCCAGTTTACATAAAGAGAATTATCAGGTCATTTCTAATCTAGATACTCATGAAAGATGTAGATTTTAATCTGAAGGACAGACATAAGAATTATTAACAACAAATCTACCCCAGAACAACAGAGTTGAGAATGAGGTGAACAAATTCCAAGTCAATGAGACAGTAAGTGACGGGCATATATTCAAAATCAGGTAAAAGACCACTAACTTCCTCCGGAGTCCAGCCACCTTTTGTGCGCCTGATTAGTCCAGTAGTTCTCCTGCAAAATCCAATTGGATATTATCAGTAAACAAATCAAATAAGAGGCAAGCTTATGTATATGCCTCAAAATCCAATGCAAGCTCTCTAAATGCCCAACCAGAAATAGAATAAAGGTATATCTAGAACGGAAATAACTGTTAAAAGCGCGAAAACAAGTAAGCTGCTAGCAACCTATGAGTTGGCGATGCTGTGGCTGGACTACATACTCGTGGAGACTTGATGATTGCGCTGCTAAGACCTTCGGAGAGAGAAGAGCTTGCGGCAGCCAACGATTGCTTATTTTCAAGGCAAAACTCCTCTATCTTCAGCACATTCATCTCTTTCTACAATCATCTCAAAACCCAAAATCCTAATCAACAAGGGAAGCATAACTAAATCAAACAAATACATCAACAAAATCAAACGAATAAGTGACCGTTGTAACCCTAAACCCCCAACTTGTGGCATACATATCAATTCCTAAACATTCCAGCAAAAAAGGAGCAAAAAACAGATCTCAAAATCAATAACTGGATCGAAAGAAACCGACAAAATCAGAAAACGACATATAATTCTAAGTATATGATCAAGAAAGCTGGAACTTTTATCCAATCAGAGCTACTTAAGACTCAAGAAGTGAGAGGTTCCATGACCAAATCAATGTCAAACAGAGAACAAGCATAAGAGTGATACAACTTTCTCTTCGAAAACCATAGCCTTTTCTATATATGAAACTCAATAGAAAAACTAACCACGGCTTGTATAGAAATGGCGGGAATTGGAGTGGAGCTCATTTAGAAAAGGACACAAACACAGACCCTTTTGAGCCTATAAGATAAACCAAAGGGCTTTTCTGAGATTAACACACGAAAGCCAAGTGCTTTAGCTTCGAAAATCCACGCCCGTTGAAACAGAGAGAGAGATAGAAGAGAAAATATAATATGGAGAGTGAGAGAGAAGATGGATTCGTATACAACGAATACATTCGCCCCTCCGTCTCCGTTAACTGCCGTTACTAAGAGTTTCTACGTTCTCGCGCTCTTTCATGCTTTGGTGAGGCTTTTGTGAACCCTGTCGTGTAACGGGGAGTAACGGTAACGGCTGCATTTTTATGGATTTGGTTTGAAGAAGTGGAGTACCGATCGTCACTGAATCGAATGTTCTTGGACCATTGGATTGACCTTAATCTTAATCTAGTTCATTAATTGTTGGCATTATGGAATTTTTACTATATAATAAAAATTAATTTATTTACCAAACATTAATGCATAAAAAATGTTATAAAAATTGGATGAAAAGTTAAACTGGTAAAAAAAATTAAGGTTAAAAATATTTAACAAATATTAAACCGTTATAAAATTGCCTAAATTTTGAATAAAATTAAAAAGTTTAAAATATGATTAAAAAGATTGTTCTTATCATCGAAGAATTTAAAATTTTAATTGAAAAAGAAAATTGTTAAATAAATTTAATTTATTTATTTTAATTTATAAGAACTTATTAATTTATGAAAATTGACCAATTAATTAATAAACTGATCGATTTTTAACATCAATATTTATTTGAGTAAATAAAAAATAAGAAACAAACAGAAAAATTAGACGGTTTAAGATTTTTATTTTAAACTGATTAAGCCGGTTGAGTTTTTTTAAAAAATGAATCGTTTGAATTTTTTAATCATAACATAAAAGTTTTATCAAAGTTCTTTCTATGAAAGGGTAGGATTTTTTATTCGAGAATTCACGAATTATTTAGTTAATGAATAAGCTTAATTCAAAATTTAGTCTAGAACGGTATTTAAATCTAATTTAGTAAAAAACTTATATAAACCCAAATTTTTGTTTTAAAAAAAACTTATATAAACCTAAATTGAGTTAAATAAAAATGTAAATTTAAATCATGAAGTATTAAAATCTTATAAAATATATTCTATAAAATATCTTATGGAGTATTAAGGAAATTAATTAAATTTTGTTATGTTTGTTATAACAAATGCAAAATAATTTTTATATATTTTTTATCTATTAACCAAAAATTAAGAATACTCTAATGAGTAATGATTTGTGAATAAGATGCATTCAAAACAACATAAACAACAGAGTTCTCCTTAAAAGTGAAATCTAAGGAGATCCAATGATATAAAGCCTTACCCCTATATACTATAATATATTATAGTTTTTTATAATGTAATTTATTTTTTAAAATTCAAAATTTTAAACTATTATTTTTATAATATATATATATATATATGTGTGTGTGTGTGTGTCTGAACAATATATAAATAAATTAAATATTATTAACATTATAATTTGACATAAATTTTAAATTCAATTCAATTAATTAAATATTTAGAAATTATTAGTTTAGCAAGCAAGTAAAGCAGCTCCACTTTATGGAGAATAGTTCACGGGCAATCCAAACATAAGAGCCCAAGCTCCAAAAATTTTTGAAATAACGAACCTAACGTCTCTTAACGGTCAAATCCGTTTAAATTATCGTACAGTCGACTCCAGTTTTATGTGTTTCTCTTTTCTCCTCGAACATATCTCTCTCTCTCTCTCAAGTCCACTCTCTTCTCCTTCTAAATTTCGAATCTAAATTTCCAATCTTTTCTTTCCATGGAAGTCCAAACCAGTTCGTTGAAGACCCCCAAGTCTTCTCTGAAATATTCTGCTCCTGGGAAACTCCGTGAATCAACCAACAAGATTAGAGTTGTTATAAGGATACGCCCTTTTCTGCCCCAGGAAATCTCTGCAAATGATGGGTGCCCCATCTCGTGTGTTTCTGTTCTTGAACGAGACTGTGAGTCCAGAGACGAAGTTACCGTTCTTCTTAAAGACCCTGACACCAGGTTAGCCCTTTTCTTTCAGTTCCAATCTTGATCATTTTTCTTGTCGTTGGTCGTCTTCTCCTTGATCATGGTTTCTTGTCGTCTGTTTAGCCGAAACGAGTGTTATCAGTTGGACTCCTTCTTTGGACAAGACGCCAACAACGTTAATCTGATTTTTCAGAGGGAAGTTAGCCCTTTAATTCCTGGGATATTTCTAGGTTGGAACGCTACGGTGTTTGCTTATGGCGCAACTGGAAGTGGAAAGACATATACCATGCAGGTACAGGACCAATTTTCACAATAGTATCTCTTACTAAGTTGCGGATTTGATTATTTTGACTGGATTGCTGAGAAATCTAAAGAGAAGAAACGAAAATTTTCAAGTGGATTTCAGGCAAATTCGAGTTTCTCACCTTAAACCTGTCTTATCTTTTCTACAAAATTTTGCTTTTTGCTTTCTATAACGTTAATGTTTTCGAAATATGAACTAGGATGATTTCTGTTTTCTAGATCACGAACTCATTAATCTGTGTCGTATAATTAATTACCTCGTCCTTCCACTGCATGAACGGAAGGGGAATTTTCTTTGATTTTAACAAGTGTGACTGATGAAAATATGTCAATTGATTAATGCAGGGTACTGATGAGTTGCCTGGGCTAATGTCACTATCCATGTCCAAAATTCTGTCAATGTGCGAGCAGATGGGAAGCACAGCAGAGATTTCTTACTATGAAGTATACCTGGACAGGTGCTATGACCTTTTAGAACTCAAGGCAAAAGAAATCGTGATTCTGGATGATAAAGATGGGCAAATCCACCTCAAGGGACTATCTCGTGTCCCAGTAAGTTCATTGTCTGAATTTGAAGAGGTGTTTTCTTCTGGAATTCAGAGGCGGAAGACTGCACACACAGGTCTAAATGATGTATCCAGTAGAAGCCATGGGGTTCTTGTGATAAGTGTTTCAACTCCTATTGGTGATGGTTCTGGGACTATGGTCACTGGAAAGCTTAATCTCATAGACCTGGCTGGTAATTCTCACATATATCAGAAATTGAATTTGCAAATCTTAAACTATTGGGATTCGTATGTGATCTCTCAGAACTTGTTTGTGTCTGCAACTTATTTAGGAAATGAAGACAACAGGAGGACCTGCAATGAAGGGATCAGGTTGATAGAGAGTGCTAAGATTAACCAATCTTTGTTTGCATTATCGAATGTGATCTATGCACTGAACAACAACAAACCAAGAGTACCATATAGGGAAAGCAAATTGACCCGTATACTGCAGGACTCCCTGGGAGGAACTAGTCGTGCTTTGATGGTTGCCTGCCTGGTAAGGATCACAAAATTGTGTCAATCGTTTTTGACGATTATCCTGCAATGTGTTGGGAATTTGCATCTTGAATTGCAGAATCCAGGCACCTACCAGGAATCTGTTCATACTGTTAGCTTAGCTGCTAGGTCAAGGCATATCTCTAATTTTGTTGGTTCAGCTCAAAAGGTGGACACTCCAAAAGTTAAAGTGGACATGGAAGCGAAATTGAGAGCTTGGCTTGAATCAAAAGGAAAGACGAAAAGCCTACAGAGAGTAGAGGCTGTTACTTCTTTTCCTGAAAGTTCTGCAAAGAAGCTCAACTATCATAGCTCTGCCAAACCTAAGGTTAACACCTATCGAAGCACATCTAATATTAAAGAGAGGTAAGATCAATTGAAACATAAATTGATGTTGATGTCTCTCTACCACATTCATTGACTACTTTGTGTACATATATATACAGGACGATAACTGTACCTTTCAGAAACATACTCCTTGATGATGGAGGTCTGACTGATTATTGCTTGGATGTAAGTTTCTCATTTAGCAGTCTTTTGCAAGACCCTATCACAAGAAGGTAGTTCTGCAGCTTATATAAAGCATATTTATAATGTCATAACCAAATTCGCAGAGTCTGGATTTTGCGGCTGAAGACAACAAAGAAGAGGAAGGTGCTAGTTCTGCAGAGATTATTGTAGAATCAACAACACACGTACATGGTATATACCAATTTGTTCCATCTTACAGGGATTTCTTGTTTCATATACAAGGAGGGAGCTTCCTCTATATCAACTTAAAGAAGTTTCCCTATCCTTTAGATTGTTAAACATGTGCAAATTCTGCAGTTCAATGGTCTAACCAGGAGGAAGAAGTATCACCAGCTAGCGAGAAGAGGAAAACTTTAGAGAGTCCCTTGAGAAAAGTTCTCTCTCCCGTAGATACGAATAGAAATGTACTCACGGATCATAAGTGTCCCTCTGAGCTCAAGACTCCAACAGCAATGGTTTCAAAAACCTGTCTGAATGGCAGGTTCTCAACAACGGGCACTCCTCTGAACAAATTTAATGTAATAAGCAGTAGTTTAAAGGTAAGTAAGAGGATGAGAATCCATAATTATCTGTATATGTCTCTGTGAAATGTTGTGCTGATCTTACAAACTTCATGTGCAGAGCTCTCTTATGCAAGGATATGTGGACTTTTTAAATTCAGCCAATAGGTAAGTTTTGTCATTCAGTGTCAACAGTGCTGCATTCTTGAGTCATTTCATTTCATAAAAGGAACTGAGTTTGTTCATTGGCTGGATTGCATTGTGGCAGAGAAGAACTTATGGAACTAAAGGTTTGTTTCATTATTCCTTCACCAATACATGTCCTTATCATGAGTTTAAATTGGTGTTCCAAATTCACCGACTCTAGATCATGCTCATCATTGTACAGGGGATTGGACCGAAATTTGCAGAATACATAATTGAACTAAGAGAAACAAGCCCTTTGAAATCGGTAAGCATAGCTTCTTCTTGTCAACTTCATGTTCTTCGACTTTTTGGTTCTTGACATTTCTACTTCATCCTCGTTTCAGCTACGTGATTTGGCAAAAATTGGCCTCTCAACCAAGCAAGTAAGCCATAGCACAAGTGTTTGTTTTAGAAGATAGTATAGTAGGAATTTAAGATTCAGCATGAACTGAGATGACTAAATTCTTGCAGGTATATAACATCTTCAACCAAGCCGCAAGAGGTATATTTGACAGAGAAAGTGCAACCCCTTGTCATATATCTGATGAATGAAGTAGCGTTTATCCCTTGGATAGTTCATCCATCGAGTTGGAATCAAATTATCAAACCTAATGTACTCTACTGTACTGTACCCTCGTGGAGTTGTATTCAACTATTCTAATACAACACCCATAAATTCTGTTAAGACTAAAATCTCATGATTAATCTAATGACAGTGTCTTAATACTTCATAGTTCATATACGAATAATAACAAAAGCAATATAATCGTATCTTCATCAACCAGCCTGTAATCCAGAAAATGCACGCATGGCCCACCAATTTCGCTCTCTGTTTCTTTTGTCAAGGAGCATTATCACCACTTTATGTGATGAATCGACCTGTGCAAGCGTCGAGCGTGACTTCACTACATATAATAGAGTTAATAGTCGGGACCACTCTTATCTCAATAACCACTTCGTAAAGAGGTAGATCAGCCGTAGTTATCAATTATCACAATTACCAAAGTCAACCGCACCCACCAAACTAAATTATTGCACAGGTTCATGTACACTGAACTCTGGAACTAAAATCCAATTGTGTCTGCAACATCGAAACCTCAAACAAGTGTCTAAAACCAAACAAAGAAAGCGTTTTTCATTAAAGTTGTGAAGAGCTCGCTCTCCCTACATACATATATATATATAGGTCATGCGTGACAGAGAGTAAACACCTCTGTCACACAACTACTAGGTTGATAAGATCCGCAAACGCACACAGGCCATGACTTAGCTTATTAACGGATAAGACACAGACGAGTACATTAACTATTTTTGTCGGGATCAGTGTTATTTCTGATCCACCGAACCTCGACAACCTCATTTACAAGTGCAGGGGTTGCACTTGCAGCTGTCTCCACAAGGGCAACCTCCATCCTCGGCAGCGACGTCCATCTCAGCTCCGTTGAAGTGAGTCTTCTTCGGTGCAACGCCGAGAACAAGAGTCTCGCTGGTGGTCTTCTCGGTGTGGCTCAAATCAGGGAACATCTTGCATCTGCACAAACGCCAAAAGAATCAAACTTTATGAACAAAATGAACTCTAAATTAAAAAAGAAAAAGACGATCGCCTATTAGAGAAGGAAACGCGAATTGGGTCAAGGTAGTTTTCCGGTGATCGTACCCTCCGCAGCCGCTTCCGCACTTGCAGCCAGCTCCACAGCCACAGTTTCCTCCACAGCAAGACATTTTCAAAGGCTTAAAAGGCTTTAGAGAGAGAGAAAAAACAGGACTGTTAGCTTGTACAAGAAGAGCAGGCAAGTGGCTCTATTTATAGGCAGTTGAGGGACAAAGTCTCTTCATATCAACCGTCCACGTGTTATTGATTTCACCGGTATACTATTATAGTCGTTTGATTGAAGGATTGATTGATCATGATTACTATATGTAGGTACGGGGCCTATTGGTACTGACTTAGAGTCTAACGTGTCGTTCATTATGTGATTGGGTTGCATGGAAGAAGGGACATTTTGGTGTATGGTAGGGTATACGCCTATCATCTTCAAGAAAATCATGTCGAAGTCAAGATTGGAGGAGCTGGGGCATCTGTAGGCATGGCCAATTAATTTAATTCACATATTTACGTAAATGTATAAATAAAATTTAATAAATTATAATAAAAATTGAATAATTGGAGAGAAAATTTTATTAAAGCTTTGAATTTACAATCATCTTGGCCACTTGAAAAAGCACAATGAATGGCATTAAATGTTCTGATATTGAAAAGATGTGCAGTGGATCAATGGTCATAATTCACGCACATTCATTTCAAGAATATCATAATTATCACATCAAAAACTTTAAATACTCTTAACTATTTAAAACGAAAAGGAAAATCAAAGATTCTACATGTCTCATTAAAGTGTGAAAGCAATCACTAGCTTTGATATTAATAGGAAAGTGACGAACAATTTAAACATTCCAAGGATTCTCGTAGCACTAACACTGGCTCTCTTATTTTCACCTGTTAGTTATTACTTATTAGCTACTTCTTGTCTTTTGGCTCACCAATACCATACCCCATTGCACTATTAGCTGAAATATCCAAAATTCAACAACGAAAGAAGTTTCTGAATGTGAGTAGTCGGTCTATGGGACAAGACTAATCAAGAGACAAAGAGTGGCTCCCATCCATCGAATCCTTTTGGTTCTTTCGATCGAGTCCAGTCGTTTCTTATCTTTATAAGACCTTTGGTGACTTATGCTCTTCATTGATAGGCAAGCATTTTCTTTTCTTTATAAAAAGATAAATTCCATAAATATAGTTAAATGTTCTATTTTATAATGGGTTTTATAATCAGGCATGTTCCTTAAAAGTCCCAAATCAAAGTAAAGCAGATAGTTGGTGCATGCAATAGCAGCTCGTGCAACGCATGCCCCGTAAGACGGTGCGCATTTGTGAGCGTGCGGTGCGTGTCTTGTGCATGTCTAGCATAGTGTGCATTTGTGCTACTGTGCACGTGTGCTGCAAGTCTGGCACAAGCCTGATGCATCCAATGGTGCGTCAGGTATGGCATGTGCGCTGTACGCGCGTCCAGTCCACTCATAACGCTCACATTAGCACACTATAGGATTAAAAAAACCGCAAAATTTTTAGAATTTACAATATGATCCCTCAAGTTATTTTAGGTCACTTTTGGGATCCTGTGAATTTACAAAGAAAGTTTTTTAATTTTTCTAGATTGATTACATTAGTAATAGATAAGGTTTATCTTCAAAAAAATCAAATAAGGTTATTAAAGTAATCTTTTAGCGAATTTTTAATGCTTTAGACTTGAAATAAAAAAGGTACATATGGTTTTGGTATATCATACGGTATGTATATTGTTTGATATTGCATGATTATTATTCTCATTAAGATTTTTCTTATGATGAATTTTCGAACAAAGTTAATTGATAATATTTTCAGTACTAATACATGATAATGAGTATGGGCATGAGGATGTTGCACTTGTGGATTGTAACTTATCACATATCATATGCTCATAAAAAATGTAAGGATAACATACAAGTATATCCCTTGTGTTTATGGATCCACTTGGATCCTAATGAACATGTAGTCACTATAGCGGTCTTTCAAGTTAGTATTTGACTTGTTCTGCTTGCGTATTTAGGGATGTCTCTGGTTTTGTGTTTAGTTATTCTACCTACAAGTGTTGACCTAATATAAGATTTTGATATTTACATAAAGGCATAAGACGGAGGTGGTAGAATCAGAAAAGTTAATGGTGTGTACTCCGATAACTTTTATATGGAGACCTAATTTGCATGTATTATGTATTCAACCTACAGGTGTTCTATGATATATGTGACAAGATTCTCGATACAGATACTATTTTGTGTCTTTGAGTATCGTTGTTATCCTAAATTTGTATTGATCTTTACGTTATCAGTTTTGTAGACACCTTTTCTGTGAACAACAACAGTTTGACTGGTTTCAACTTTAAGAAATGGAGGTAAGATGTGGAATTTGTGTTGGAGATGACATAGGCTAAAAAAAGCTCAAAGGCTAAAAAAACAACATACACAGCCTGCAACAGGTCAAATAGGATGTGATCCATCCAAACCATCTACTTAGTGGACTTCTAGAAACTACCAAAGCAAGGGCTTCCTTAATAATGTCTCACAAAGATATAAGATATCTTCTAATGCTGAAATAGGCACCTTACTGAGGGAGTACACAGTTAAGTTGGTCTACCTGCAGACTAAGCTGAAGGTAGTTATATACTTGATGTTTATATTGTTCACCAAGTTCTAAATACACTTCCATTAGAGTTTGGTATTCTGGTTACAACATACAACTCTCAAGATGAAGCTTGGGACATAAATGCATTAATTACTCGATATGTTGCTAAAGAAGAGAAGTTGAAGAATATAGCTCATACAACTTGACTAGTAACTAAGGGGAAGGCGAAGGTAAAGCTCCAGAAAGTTAAAGGTAAGAAATCTAAATTTCCTCCATATGTGGTTGTTGGTTGCTAGAAGTCCTGGGAATATAAAGAGTATGAGGTATTTTTCTATAAAAAGAAGGGATATAAAAAGTTGGATTGCCAAAAGTATAACACCTGGAAAGAGAAGCAAAAGCTATCACGTAATTCCTTGGATTATATAGTCAATGAGTCTAATCTTTTCATAACCACATCAAGTTCTTGGTGGCTTAATAATAGAGCCTCTAATCATGCTTCTTCCACAATGCAGTGATTCATACACAAGAGAAAGTTAAATAGGGAGGAGGAAAAACTGATGGTGGGAAATAACGAAGGAGTTAATGTAATCTTTGTAAAGGATGCTTGTTTGAATATTGATATAGGGTTCACTATTGTATTAAATGAAACATTTTTTTTTATATATTGTCTTTTAGACAAAATTTGATCTTTGTATTTGTTTTGGATAAAGAAGGTTATGATTTTGTCACTGAAACTTCTATTGTACAATTATCTTTCAATGTAAAACATATTGGCAATGCCTTCTTGTTATATGGTTTGTATAGAATGTGTCTTACCCCTAATGAGATGTGCGCTTCTTCATATATTTCTAAACAAGTTACTAGAAACATAACCCTAATAAAGGATAAGTCATATATGTTGTGGCATAAAAGGTTGGGTCACATTTCCAGAGATAGAGTTAAGAGATTGGTTAAGGATCACATTCTCCCAACTTTATATTTTAATGATTTGGAAATATACACTAACTGTTGCAGGGGTAAATTGACTAAAATAAAGAAAAAGGGATCAACTCGTGCGTCTGACTTATTAGACCTCATACATACAAACATATGTAGACCTTATAAAGTTACCTTGTGTAATTCAAGAAATTTTCTGACATTTATTGATGACTATTCCCATTATGAATATGTGTTCTTGCTTAAAGAAAAGTCTAAAGTTCTTGAGAAATTCAAGATCTTTAAGCCTGAAGTTGAGAACCATTTGGGAAGGTCTATTAAGATTGTCAGATCTGATAGTGAAGGTGAATATTATAGAAAATATGGAGGACAAGAAAAAAGTTTATTTTCCAAATATGTAGAACTATGTGGAATAATGGCTCAGTTCACTATGTCATGTAATCCTGAGCAAAATGGTGTGGTTGAAAGTCTTAATTGCACCTTAAATGATATGATGAGGTCAATGCAAAGTAAGACTAATTTACCTAATCACCTTTAGGGTAAAACCATAAAGACTACCTGTAACATCCCCTCACTTATGGGAAGGGTATTTTGGTCATTTTGGATTGGGTTAGGATTATTGAAAGTGTTTTTGAC
>JANZXR010000004.1:32555841-32571280 GCA_027575705.1 Erythroxylum echinodendron | reverse complement strand
TCAACCACCAAAACTCTCTCCTTTCTCTCTCTCTTTCACAATTTGTCCTCTTCTTTTTCACTCCAATCACCTTTTTGATCGTCCACATCTTAAGACAACATTTTACTTTCCCCTTTTTACCCTTAACAAATGCTAAAGTCGACTTTACCCTTCCTTATAACTTAGGTTCTTTCAACCTTAAGTCATCTTCCAAAAATGCCCTTATGCATCTTACAACATCAACACTTTAATTCTATCCATCATGAATTAAATCCTCCTAAACTTGATATAATAGTTAACCTCAATCAAAAATAATTTATCTCACAATACTAAAACTCATTCAAATCATATTTACTAAAAAAAATTCAAGGCCCAACGCATCTTTTATCCTAAGTATAAAAATTTACCGAGACAGGTCTCAATACTCATTAGGTCTCTCAAAGAGAGCATACATTGAGCAAGTGTTGCAAAAGTTTAATATAGTTGAATGTAAGTTTATTGTAGCACCAATATCTCATGGTGAGAGGTTATCTTTGGCACAATGTCCAAAGAATGATACGCAGAGAGAGGCTATGAAAAGTGTCAAATATTCTAATGTTGTTAGTAGCCTGATGTATGCTTAGTTTTGTACTAGACCAGACATTGCATTTGTTGTTAGACTATTGGGTAGGTATCTGGCTAACCTAGGAATAGACCACAAAAATGTAGTCAAATGAGTGTTAAGATATATGAAGGGAACTAAGGATTATATGTTGACATTCAGAAAAGTCAAATTTTTATGTGATAAGATGATAGGAAGTCCACATCAGGGTACATTTTATGTTAATAGATGATGCAGTATAGTGGAAGAGTGTCAAACAGACATTGGTGACTTCCTTGACTATGCATGCAGAGTTTGTGGCATGCTAATAGGCTACTTCCCATACGGTTTGGCTCAAGAAGTAAATTTCTGAGTTATTTGTGGTTGATTTAGGCTATGTTTGGTTGGACGTAAGGTTTCTAATGGAATATAATAGAATGAAATGAAATGGTTTATAATATAATGAAATGTAAATGGATGTAATATTAGAAAATTGTTGTTTAGGAGGGATGGTAGGGTTCATAATGTGATATAGTGAAATGTTGTTTGGAAGAAGGGTTTATAATGTAATATAGTGAAATGTTATTTATCATTCTATCCTAAACCTCCCAAATCGGAGGTTTCTCACGTCAACTATTTAGGATGGAATGAGATGTAATGTGAAACCCTCCTCTTCCATCTCATTCCATTCTATTTCATTATAAACCCTCCTCCCAAATGATGAAATAATGTGACATTCCATTCTATTATATTAATAAACTCTCATCCAAACATATCTTAGTAGCTAGACCTATTCAATTACATTATGATAATCTTTCTATTGTATTTTTCAGTAACAACAATAAGAACATCACAAGGTCTAAGCATTTGGAGGTCAAATATTTGACCATAAAGGAACTGATATAGAAAGGTGACATTGAAGTGGAAAATTTGAAGATTGAAGATGTGCTTATTGATCCTTTAAGTAAAGGACTTTGCTGAATTATTTTTTAGAGACGTGTGTATAATATGGGTGTACTAAAGTCCTTAGACACTGTTAGTTAAGGATCAATGCAGTTGTTCTTAATACATTTATACCTTTTTCATGTGTTATGACAGTATATTTTATCGGTACAGATGATCATTATTTTATTCTCAGCCATACAGGTTGTTATGCATTGTCACAATATAGGTGAAAGTCTTAAGATTTATGTCGATCTTAAGCATTTTAAAGGTCATGGGGCATATATATACAAAATGGCATTAAACCTATGTCGTTAGTACACATAGAAATACATATATAAATCCATAGATTTGATATGACATAGGGGGATATAGGCATTTAATCCCATAAAGGTTTTCTTAATGCAATTTAGCATTTAGTAAGAGAAAACAAAATTTTCTGATGCAGTTTAACATAAGATTCAGAGAAATTGAGACCTACAAACAGAAAGATGATACATTTTAGATCATATGCGTATCATCGTAGTTTGCCACACTTTATTTTTCCATTCATATTAGTAAGGTATTAGATATGTGTGATTGTATTGGATCTATTTTATATATGACACATGCATTTGATATTTTACGATATCGAAAGCCTTATGGGATCGAATGATGGAATTTTATCTTCTTTGGATCAAATGTTTTTGAAATTGATCAACCTATACAGCAATTTACATAACCATATTTACTGGTTTTTCTTGTTGTTATAACTACTGTACTTAATTTTTGTCCAAGGTGAAGAATATGGGTGATTTTCTTAATTAGGACAATAATTAATTACAACTTTTAATAAGTTTAAAATTAAAATAATTGAATTTGATCCAGGTTATGGATAATAAAGAAGCTCGATAAAGGATCCAGTTCAATGGATTGAATTCCATTGAAGAAAATGGGCTATAATCAGTATGTGCAAGACATATATTGAGCCCGTGATAAGAAGACCCAATATGATTACTATAAATAGTTGCTAAGATCTCTTGTTGTCAGCTTAAGTAAGTTCGTGGATGTTCAGATTCTCTAACCCATTCAAAGGTACACGTGTTAAGAAAAACACAGAAAGAAGTTAATGGTATATAGGTAAACAACTTTCATGAAGTTTTGATTGAAAGTTCAAAGAATTTGGTGTTTAGCAGCTTGTTCATCGGAAATGGATAGCAACTTTACGGTTGATCTTAGGTTCATAGCTAAGGATTATGTTACATATTACAAAGTTATAGCCCTTAGTTCCTGGGATATTTCAAGGTTGCAATGCTACGGCGTTTGCTTATGGTGCTACTAGAAGTCGAAAGACATATACCATATAGGTGTAGCACCAATGTTCCAGACTTTCAATATATAGTTTCTTATACAAAGTTATAGATTTGATTATTTTAAATGGATTATTGAGAAATCTAAGGAGAAGAAACGAAAAATTTCAAGAGGATTTCGGGCAATTTTGAGTTTCTCACCTTAAAAAAATTCTTATCTTTTCTACAAAATTTTCTTTTATAGTCCTACAACGTTAATGTTTCGAAATATGTAGTGGGATGATTTCTGTTTTCTAGAACATTAACTCGTTAATCTATATGGTATAATTAATTACCTCATTTCTCCACTCTATGAATGGAAGGGGAATTTTCTGTTATTTTAACAAACGTGTCTGATGAAAATATGTTGAACGATTGATGCAGGGTACTGATGAGTTCCTGGGGCTAATGCCATTAGCCATGTCAAAAATTATGTCAATGTGTGAGCAGATGGGAAGCAGAGCAGAGATTTCTAACAATGAAGTATACCTAGACGTGTGTTATGACCTATTAGAACTCTAAGGCAAAAGAAATTGTGATTCTGGATGATAAAGATGGGCATATCCACCTCAAGGGACTATCTCGTGTCCCAATAAGTTCATTGTCTGGATTTGAAGAGGTGTTTTCTTGTAGAATTCAGAGGTAGAAGATTGCACACATAGGTCTAAATCATGTATCCAATAGAAGCCAAGGGGTTCTTGTGATTAGTGTTTCAACTCCTATTGGTGATGGTTCTGGGACTATGGTCATTGGGAAGCTTAATCTCATAGACCTGGCTAGTAATTCTCACATATATTAGATATTAAATATGCAAATCTGTACTTGATCTCTCCAAACTTGTTTGTGTATGCAATTTATTTAGGAAATGAAGACAACAAGAGGATCTGCAATGAAAGGATCAGGTTAATAGAGAGTGCAAAGATTAACCAATCTTTGTTTGCGTTATCAAATGTGATCTATGCATTAAACAACAACAAACCAAGAGTACCATATAGGGAAAGCAAATTGACTCGTATAATGCAAGACTCCCTGGGAGGAACTAGTCGTGCTTTGATGGTTACCTGCCTGGTAAGGATCACAAAATTGTGTCAATCGTTTTTTATGATTATCTTAGAATGTATTTGGAATTTGCATTTTGAATTGCAAAATCCAAGAGCCTACTAGGAATGTATTCATACTATTAGCTTAGCTGCTATATCAAGGCATATCTTGAATTTTGTTGGTTCAGCTCAAAAGGTAGAGACTCCAAAAGTTAAAATGGACATGGAAGCAAAATTGAGAGCTTGGCTTGAATTAAAAGGAAAGAAGAAGAGCCTACAGAGAGTAGGTGATAAGTCAAATTATTTATATATGATTTTGAGATGAATTGGAACTAATTTGACTTATACCTATGTGAATTTTGGGCTTTATTTGGTTAATTCTCATACAATTCAGCTTTATTGCTTAATAGGTTCAATTGGACATATTTTGGGGCAAAAGGCATAACTTTCACTATAAATGCTGGTTGAAGGTCATTCAAGTATGCTTTTGAATAGGACTCCGAGTTCTACAACTTCCGTGAAGACCTCGAGGAAAGACTTTGCCTTCTAAGTGCACATTTCTGAAAATGCACAGTGTATGTCTGCCCAGTAGACGTAATGTCCCTCCAAATGGACATGAGCAGAGAAAAGAGGCTGAAAGACACGTGAATGTCTACTAAACAGACATGAAGTCCGCTTAACGGACGTTCACTGTCTAAAATTGCTCCAAAAGCCCAAAAAGGTCTCCTTAACGGACATTAAGTCCACCTAACGGACTTTGACGGTACTGTTACAATCTTTATTTCCTTGTTTGGTGAAACTAGGTTTCTTTAACCCCAAGACACTATAAATACTCATTTTGAAGACCTAAATAGGGGTTCTGGCACTGAAAATGAGGCAAAGAGATTGAAGGCACCCAAAATCGGCAAAGAAGAGGAAGAAAGAGGATTCCATTAAGATTTGAAGTAAGCTTGTTTTGTCTTCTTTCTCTGTCTTCTCTTTCTACCTCGTCTTGAATGCTGATTGTCTTTATGTATTTTGATTCCTTTATTATGTGCTGGAACTAAATCCCATTTAGGGTTAAGGATGCAGCCTATTTTGGGGATTGATTGATATTTTATGGATTGATCTGTGTTAAATGAAAGTTCTTGGGTTATATTTATCTTTCTTGAGCTTCATTGTTGTTTCTATGCTTGATCACTATAAGTGTAATCTTAGGAATCATATGATGGACTGAGAGGTAAAGTATGATTTGTGCATTAGGAAGATAAAATATTAGATTTAGAAATAGAGATATCCTAAACTAGTGTGATAACTTAGGGTTGCTTGTTCTTAATGAATTTAACTAGTTAGGTTTCACATCGAGAAATGGTAATCAATTAGTTGGGTATTCTTGTATGTCTTGAGAAAGAATATAAGTGAAATTGTGCAACTGTTATTATAACTTATCATTCAATCAATTCTATAATTCATCAATCAATCTCTTAAATTGGTGAACCCCAAAGCCCTAAGTCTAATTCATTAAAATTTCCTTGTTTGTTTAATGAAAATCTTTACAATTTATTGTTTGCCCTAATCAAATCAACTTTTAAGTTTCTTGTCATTTAGGTCAAGTAATTAGGATTAATTTAGTAGCGAGTAATTTAGTCCTTATGGGATACGACCTTGGAATATTTGATGTGTAAATACTAGGAACGATTCTGTGCGCTTACAGATTTTGTCAACTAGTATGAGCTGGTACTTCTTTTCTTGAAAATTCTGCAAAGACGCTCAACTATCACAGCTCTCCCAAACCTAAGTTTAACACCTATCGAAACACATCTAATATTAAAGACAGGTAAGATTGAAACATAAATTGATGTTTATGTCTCTTTACCTCATTCGTTGACTATTTTGTGTACATATAAATGCAGGAGAACCAAATTCAAAAAGAAATAAACTTCCGTTAATACAAATTAATGTAGTAGTGGTAAGTGGATATAGTTCCCACGAAAAATTTTAATGGCAATGATTGTATGAGTTCAACACGGAAATAAAATAACGAAATGGGGGGATTGAATTCACGGCAATTTAAAGAAAAAGATGACAAAAATTGAAAATCAATAAAATTAATTAGATCTGAAAATTTAATAGAAAGCCTTGGTTTTTGGGTCATCAATGTTATCATGCTAAAACGGATCCTCGATATAAAATTTCAGCCATTAATAAATATTCATTGGGGAATGTTTTCTCTTAAGAGTAAATGACTAGAAACATGTATCCTAGCATTCTTATTAAGCAACAACCTAGATATGATCGTAGGTTCAATTGAATAATAGCATTAAGAACTAAGAAACCAATGAACAAGATAATACATGTACGACATGCAATTAATCAAGATGAATATCTTCTTAGAATTTCCTACTTTAACATAAAGAAGGGAATCCTAATTGCTACTTGTGATTAACAAAAAAATGAACGTCATATTTCATTAATCTAGCTATTGAACAAATCAATCCCTAATTGCATACCTAGAAATCAATCAATTCAATTAAAAAAAGTAATTCAGAAGATATTCAATGTTCATCAACAACACAAACTTTATTAAAACATCTTACACATAATAGCGAATAACATGGTTTCCCTCAACCAAAAAAAGAAGTTTAGTTACTCATAATTGAATTGAAAATAAAAGAAATAACAAAACATATAGTCTCCATCCCTGGTCTTTTTCTAAAGAATACGAAAATAATAGAGAAATACTACAGAAAACGAAAGCCTTCCTATGGCTACCGAAAAGCAAGAAGAAAACTACAGAAAAAGTGTAAAATGTCCTTAAACTATTTCTACGTGAACAGTACCAGCGTGTATTGTTCACTTTTTTCTCTTTTTAATGTCTCTCTATCCTTTCCTTTTCCTTCCTCTCTTGCAGATCCCGTCTCCCACGTGTTCAGATTGTGATTCTCTATCAATCTGAGCTTAAAAGATCATGATAATCTAAAACAAATCATATTTAAATTTGAAAGCAAATCTGCAGATTTTCCCTTTATCCTTGCATGTGGCCACGTCTAGTCACTGAATTTACTGCCAATTTGGAATTTCGGATTTCTTCATTTCTTTTGAATCTTTTTTATTCAATTTCATCTCTAAGGTGTTGAAAATCATCTGAGAATAATTAGAAGACAATTCTATTAATTTTGAATAATAATTTCAATACATTACAGAAAATTAAATACAAATTAAGCACAAATTAACTACTTAACAAGGACGATACCCGTCCCTTTCAAAATCATACTCCTTGATGATGGAGTTCTGACTATTCCTGTTTGGATGTAAATTTCTCATTTGGCAGTCTTTTTCAACACTCTAACCAGCATTATCAATGCTACTAAAGAAGCTAAAGAAAGCACGAGGAGCACAGAAGAGGAAAGTGCTATATTTCATGCATATTTATAATATCATTGCTAAATTCACAGAGTCTGGATCTTGCAGCTGAAGACAACACAGAAGAGGAAAGTGCTAGTTCTGCAGAAATTATTGTAGAATCAACAACACACGGACATGGTATACACCAATTTGTTACATCTCACAGGGATTTCTTGTTTCATATACAGCAAGGGAACTTCCTCTATATCAATTTAAAGCAGTTTTTTCTATTCTTTTAGATTGTTAAACATGTGCAAATTCTACAGTTCAATGGTCTAAGTCTAACACGGAGGAAAAAGTATCACCAGCTAGTGGGAAGCAGAAAACGTTTTGAGTCCCTTGAGAAAAGTTCTCTCTCCCGTTGATACGAATAGAAATGTAGCACCTCTTCAAGAATAGTTACTCACGGATCATAAGTGTCCCTCTGAGCTCAAGGCTTCAACAACACAAAGTTTCAAAAACCTGTCAGAATGACAGGTTCTCAACAACGGGCACTCCTCTGAACAAATTTAATATAATAAGCAGTAGTTTAAAGGTAAGTAAGAGGATGAGAATCCATAATGATCTGCATATGTCCTTGTCAAATGTTGTGATGATCTTTACAAACTTCATGTGCAGAGCTCCCTTATGCAAGGATATGTCGACTTCTTAAATTCAGCCAATAGGTAAGTTCTGTCATTCCTTGTCGAAAAGTGCTGCATTTTTTGGTCATTTCATTTCATAAAAGGAACTGAGTTTGTTCATTGGCTGGATTTCATTATGGCAGAGAGGAACTTATGGAACTAAAGGTTTGTTTCATTATTCCTTCACCAATACATGTCGTTGTCATGAGTTTAAATTGGTGTTCCACAGTCACTGACGCTAGATCATGCTTTATCATGCAGGGGATTGGACCGAATTTTGCAGAATACATAGTTGAACTAAGAGAAACAAGCGCTTTCAAATCGGTAAGCATAGCTTCTTCTTGTCAACTTCATGTTCTTCAATTTTTTGGCTCGTAAAACTTCTACTTCATTCTCGTTTCAGCTACGTGATTTGGAAAAAATTGGTCTCTCAACGAAGCAAGTAAGCCATAGCACAAAATTTTCTTTTAGAAGATAGTACGGTAGGAATTTAAGGTGTAACATGAACTGAGATGACTAAATTCTTGCAGGTGTATTACATCTTCAACCAAGCCGCAAGAGGTATAACTGACAGAGAAAATTCAACCCCTTGTCATATATCTTATGAATGAAATAGAGTTCATCCCATGGATAGTTCATCCATCGAATTGGAACCAAATTGTCAAACCTAATTTGGGACTTCTGTACTGTACTGTACCCTTGTTGAGTTGTATTCAACTATTCTAATCTAATGACAGTATACTTACTGAAGAAACAGAATCTTAATACTTCATAGTTCATATACGAATAATAAGAAAAATAATCGTATCTTCATCAACCAGCCTGTCATCCAAAAAATGCACATATGGCCCACCAATTTCGCTTTCTGTTTCTTCTACAAAGGTGGAGCATTATCACCAGTTTATGTGATGAGTTGACTTGTTCAAGCTTTAAGCGTGACTTATACCCAATCTCTCCCTACTACATAATAAAGTTGATAATCTGGACCACTCTTATCTCAATAAGCGCTTTGAAAAGAGGTCGATCAGGGGTAGTTATCACTTATCACAATTACCAAGGTCAATCGCACCCACCAAACTAAATTATTGCACAAGTTCATGAACAATGAACTCGGGAACTAAAATCGGAATGTATCTGCAACATCGAAGCCCGAAACAAGTGTGTAAAACCAAACAAAGAAAGCGTTTTTCATTAAAGTAGTGAAGAGCTCGCTTTCCCCCTACATACAGGTACATAGAGTAACCACCTCCATCACACAGACTTAGATAATCCATGACAAATCCTAGGTTGATAAGATCTGCAAACACACACAGGCCATGACTTAGCTTATTAACGGACAAGACACAGACGGGTACATTAACTATTTTCTTCGGGATCAGTATCATTTCTGATCCACCGAACCCCGACAACCTCATTTACAAGTGCAGGGGTTGCACTTGCAGCTGTCTCCACAAGGGCAACCTCCATCCTCGGCAGCGACGTCCATCTCAGCTCCGTCGAAGTGGGTCTTCGTCGTTGCAACGCCGAGAACAAGAGTCTCGGTGGTGGTCTTCTCGGTGGAGCTCAAATCAGGGAACATCTTGCATCTGCACAAACCCCAAAAGATTTAAACTTCATGAACAAAATGACATCTATAAATTGAAAAAGAAAAAGACGATCGCATAATAGAGAAGGTAACGCGAATTGGGTCAGGGCAGTTTTCCGGTGATCCTACCCTCCGCAGCCGCTTCCGCACTTGCAGCCGGCTCCACAGCCACAGTTTCCTCCACAGCAAGACATTTTCAAAGGCTTAAAGGTTCGAGAGAAAATATCTGAAGTAATTGTTAACTTGTATGTAAGAAGAGCAGGCAAATGGCTACATTTATAGGCAGTTGATAGAAAAAGTCTCTGCATATCGACCGTCCGCGTGTTCTAGATTTCACCGATATATTATTGTCAAAATGTAGATATGAAAATATTAAGAAGAAACATTAATAAATTTCGGTGAGAAAATGCGAGAAGATAATAGTTAGGGATGTAAGAAAAAAGAAGAAAATAAAAATATTGAGATAGGTACCTAAAAATAATATGATAATATTAAAATTTACTAAGAATATGACCCGCAATAAAAAATTTTGGTATATTAAAACATAGAAAAAGAATCATAATAAAGAGGTTCATGTAATTCTTGTAAGTTCTTTAATTTGTTCCTCTTGTAGTTATTCTAAACTTATAAATAAGTAATGCTTACTTACTTTTTAGAGAATTAGCATAAGCCTTTTTATCTACTTAGCTTGATTTAGAAGTTACTATTATTATTATTATTATTATTATTATTATTATTATTATTATTATTATTATTATTATTATTATTATTATTATTATTATTTATGTATATCATTTGAAAATAATCTCTTTACTAATTAGGGATAAAATTATATACTATAAATGTTGCGAATACCATACCGAATTAGGTTCTGATACGGTACTGTACTGATATCGGTTAATACTACGTACCATTTTAAGTAATTTTTTAAATTTATAAAATAGTCCTTAAATTTTTTTAGAAATTGTATAATAATCTATTGTTATATTATACAGTTGTACTGTATAGTTTGGTTTACATCAACTCTATTTCTAAAAATTATAATAATAAATAATAACTACAATTAATATGAAATAACAATAATTTTCAGATATTTTACATATAAATAATAACCACAATTAATATGAAAAAAGACAGTTATCATCATACAAGTATAAAATTAAGAACAATATAAAATATTTAAAATATTACAATTTTATCATATAATAAATAATAATTACATTAAAACATTAAATAAAGAAAACAATAAACATCCTTAACTTTCTAATTATTATAATTTACAACAAGAGTTCGTAATGAGAAAGCAATCATTAGAAGTGAAACATCAAATAAAAACATATATTATTTAATTTACTATTAATTAAATATATTATCTAATTTATTAATATATTAATTATTATTAAGAATTTAAAATTTTTAATTTAATATTATATATTTAATTAATTAAAATTAATTATCACTAAAATTATAAATAAATTAATTTAATTTAAATTTTTAAAATTAATTATTATATTTTTAAAATATTTAAATTTTAAATAAAATTTGATTTAATAATTAAAATATATTTAAAAATAAATATTAATTTATAAATAATAAGTTTTAAATTATTTACTTTTTAAAAAATAATCGTTATTAATAAATATTATATAAAATATTAAAATAATTTAATTAAAAACAATTTATTTTAAAGTTTTATTTAATGTATACTGATTATGAATAATATAAATATTTATTTTATTTAAAATTAAAAAATTACAATAAAAGTTAATATAAGTAGCTAATTAAGAAAATGTTTGAAAAGAAAGAGAGGGCCACACAGGATGGTAATTTTTGAAAATTTTTAAAAGGTTTGTTGAAAAGTCCTTTTATTTTTCAAAGTTTACATAACTGGCTAGTATTTAGTCGGTATTGATTGGTATCGATCATCGATATTTTTAAACATAATTTGTATCGTTTTTCGGCTTAATACTGTATAAAATTTATATCTTTGTATACTATTGAAATTTTCTAGATCTTGTGAATTAATAAAATTTTAACTAAAAGATTGTTGTCGTTGTAGTATTATTATAGCCATTTGATTGAATGATTGTTGACCATGATTAGTACTGACTTTGAGTCTAACGTGTCGTATGGTGTATGGTAGCAACGAGGGACACTTTGGTGTATGGTAGTAACCTACTTTTACAAAAGTCTTAAAGCACACAGTGCAGGCACATTAATTTCAAGAATATGATAATTGTCACATCAAAAAACTTTAAATTGTCTTAATTTTTGAAAATGAAAAGAAAAATCAAATATTCTACATGTCTCATTAAAGTGTAAAAGCAAGTACTAACTTTAATGTAACATTCCACGGATTCTCCAAGCACTAACACTGGCTCTCTTATTTTCTCCTGTTAGTTATTTATTGTCTTTTGGCTCATCAACACCATACCCCACTGCATTATTAGCTGGAAATATCCAAAATTCAACAATGAATGGAGTTTCTGAATGTGAGTGGTCGGTCTATGGAACAAGACTAGTCAAGACACAAAGAGTGGCTCCCATATATCGAATCCAGTCGTCTCTTATCTTTGTAAGACGTTTGGTGACTTATGCTCTTCATTGATAGGCAGACATTTTCTTTTCTTTATAAAGAGATAAATTCCATAAATATATTTAAATGTCCTATTTTATAATGGGCATGTTCCTCAAAAGTCACAGATTAAAAGGAAGTAAAGCAAATAGCTAGCGCACGTGGTAGCAGCTTGTGCGTGCGACGCGTGTAACACATGCGCTTAAGGCCATGCGTCTGCGTGTAACGTGAGTGTGACACACACACCCCACAATGATTTGTGGCACTTGTCTGGCATGAGCTTGACACATCCAATGGCACGTCATGCATAGCTGGTGCAACGCACGCGTAGTGTTGACGTCAGCACATTATAGGACAAAATAATTCAAAATTTTTAGATTTCACAATATGGTCCCTTAAGTTATTTTGGGTCAATTTTAGGATCTTGTGAGTTTTTAATTTATTCGAACTTATTACATTAGTAATAAGTAATGTTTAACTTCAAAACAATCAAATAAGGTTATTAAAGTCATCTTTGAGTGAATTTTCATGCTTTAGACTTGAAATAAAAGAGGTACATGTGATTTTGATATCTCATATACTATATATATTGTTCGATATTACATTATTATCATTATGATTAAGATTTTCCATGTGATGAATTATGAAATAAAGTTAACTGATAATGTTTTTAGTACTAATATGTAATAATGAGTATGTGTATAAGGATGTTGCATTTATGGATTGTATATTATCACATATCATTTGCACATACAGAATATAAGGGTAACATACAAATGTATCCCTTGTAATTGTAGATCTATTTAGGTACTAATGAGAATGTCATCACTACAATAGTCTTTCAAGTTAATATTTGAATTGTTATACTTGCATGTTTGGAAATGTCTTTGGTCTTCTATTTGGTTATTCTGCCCACAGGTGCAGATATTATGTGAGATTTTGAGATGTGCATAGAGGCGTAAGATGAAGGTGGTAGAATCATAACAGTTAATGGTGTGTACTTTGATCGATTTTATATAGATGTCTAATTTGCATGTATTATATATTCAACTCAGAGGTGTTTCATGATACATGTGATAAGATTCTCGGTATAGATACTATTTTGTGCCTTTGAGTATTGTTATTATTCTACATTTGTGTTGATCTTTACGTTATCAATTTTGCAATAATTTGATGAATTGATAGTTTTATTTGTGATAATAATAAACACATTAGTGATAGTACTTTTTGTAAGAACCAATTTTTATTTTTGTGACGAAATGATATTGACACTTTTTTATCAAAATATTAGTGACCAAGAAGTAATAGGCAATAAAAAAAAAATTAATAGTGACAAATATTTTTACTATTCATAACTATTTTAGTGGCGATAATGTTATAACAATAAATTGAAGTACTGTTATGACTTCATTCGTCACTACTTTATATTATTTGTGTCAACAAACTTGTCATATTTATGTAAAGTTGCTGTGACTATATAGTGTTGTCAGACATTCCATAGGTTTTAGTGTCGGCACTTTTGTCATAATATAATGAAGTATTGTTACAACTTTACTTGTCACTACTTTATATTATTTGTGTCAACAAACTTGTCATAAATAAATACAATTGTTGTGGCTATATAATGTTGTCACACATTTGATAGGTTTTAGTGTCGGCAATTTTGTCACAATAAAATGAAGTACTGTTACAACTTAATATGTCACTACTTTATATTATTTGTAACGATAAACTTGTTAGAAATATGTACAATTATTGTGACCATATAGTTTTGTCACACATTTCACAAGTTTTAATGTCAGTGTTTTTGTAACAAAAATGTTGCATAATTGTGACCATTTTGTAAATTAGTCACTATTTTATTAGTGACGGAAGTATTTGTGACGGGAGGTGATGACAACAAAGATTAGACACTGTTAATAATAGTGACAAATATTACTGCTTTTAGTGACAACTTTTACTTTAACTAAAAATACAATTTCTTGTAGTGGCTCTTCAAGGGTATTAGGGAACCATTTGACATATGTTTCCTTATACACGGTGCTCAACAAGATCTTTAGGATTGCATTTTTCATGATTATAAGATTTACATGGTTTGAACGATCCATCTCTCAAAGACTGTCCTATTCTCAAGAAAGCTTCTATCCATAAGAGATGCAAGATGTGGCTCTCTTAATGCAAAGTCCAATTCCATGTAGCCTAAGAACATAGTCACCATATTTTTTCTGTAAAGTAGTCAAATATTGTGGATCATTCCGCATTCCCACATTGAGAAATTGTATATTTGTGGGAGGTTGTTTTACTTATAAAACAACCCTTCTCTTTTTAGTTTTTGATAATCCCAAAATTGTCTTTCCTTAAGATAAAAATTCCTTCTCTCATTTTATAATATTTCACTTGTATTATTTCCTGAAAATGGTGAAATATTAATTTTGTAGTATTCGAGGAAGTAAGCATAATTGGGCAAACCTCGTTAAATTTTGGTGTTCTTTATTTGTCTATTTAATAACTATTGTCGGATATAATTGTAGTGAATTATTGTCCTATTAAATTAAATGTCTAAGAAAATTCTGATTAGAAGGTTGAATTTTAAGTAAGATTGTTTGTAATCCCTCCTGTCTTTCTTGAAAATTTACTCGATGTGATTTTTCAATATAATCGTTCACACTCTATTCACCTAAGCAATAGTGCTAAAAGTGAATTTGTTGTTATTGGTGGAACTTAACTAGAGTTTCCACAACATGGTAGATAGAAACCGTTGTCAAACTAAAAAATGTTTAGATTATTCATATACGTCAACTAAGGACCACACCTATTTTATTACCAATTTAGTTCATAACTAATTGATAATTAAACCACAAGAATTTTACACATATTTATATATTAGTTCTTACACTTTTATGTTAGATGATGCCCCTGTTTGGTTAGTGGCTGATCAGCCAAAATATAACTGATTGACCCAAATCAGCTTATTGACTTGTTAAAAAAGCCATTTGAGTTGTTTGATTATCAGCTGGTTGGGTTGGCTTATTCAACCCAACCAGCTGATTTTCAATAAGCTACTCAAGGGGAGCGTTTTACTAAACCAGCTGATATTTTGGTTGCTCAATGACGATTTTGCCATCTATTTTTGTTGCCCTCTGCGACGCATTTCACTCATTCTGGTCTCTTCACTCATTCTGGTCTCTAGAGTCTTCTCCCTAACGTTCAGACGCTCCTTCTTCTCCCACATCGCAGCATCTCGCATGGTCAATCACCAGGTTCGTCTCCGTTTTTTCTTCTTTTTCACTCAACTCTACTCTTTCTTTCTGTGTCTTCCAAGTTCATTTCTTATTTTTCTTGGGTTTATGTAGCGTATCTGTTCATTTCTTCTAATCGGAGACTCCTCCGTCGGTGAGTCTTT
>JANZXR010000004.1:32532734-32546791 GCA_027575705.1 Erythroxylum echinodendron | reverse complement strand
TAATTTTATGTCCAAAAATAATCAAAGGGTATTTAATATGATAGTAAAATCAAAAGAGAATTTTGGGAAAAATAAGATAGGAGAACAGGGACAATTGTCCTTCGAAAATCGAAGGGACAAAATTTTTTGTCCCTGTCCACCGGAAACGGGGACAAAAACAGGAGGGACAGTAACCAAACACGCAAGAGGGACAAGATTAATTTATTTTATCAACTCCCCAATCACGAGGACAGTAACCAAACACGGCATTAAGGACAAAGATAATTTAGCAGTACACAAGGCTTTTTAGCCATCGATTCTCAATGTAAAGGTTTAGTTAATTTTTGCCATTGGACTATGTATGTGGGTCACAATGTCCATTAACAAAAGTGCCAAAACCTGTGAATTGAACCAACCGCTCATCAGGGCAATACCATAAATCATAGTTTTAAATTCGGGCCGTAATTATAATTTTGATCAAGTTCGTTATTTTAATTTGTCACTATTACATTTACATTATCCTTAATTCAACTACATTGTCCATTCATTATGCTGACAATCTTTACACAATTCACAATTAAATTTTGTCACGTTTGAAGTAGAAAAATAGATATAATTAAGGATAACAATGAATTAAGTTAGATTAAATTCGATTTAATGCTTTTGTTTTTAAATTCAAATTTTATAATCCTTAAAACAAATTAACTATGATTGATTTTAGTTGATTGAATCGTTTTAAGATAGTTTGGCTTGTGAAGTGAGATTTTAACTGCAAAAGAGTCACACTCCCATCATACATACACCACCAAACGCTAGGGAAAATTGATTGGAAGTGAAAGCCATTATGTTGAATCAAACAAAAACAAAAGAGAAGAGTATCTTCCCTTTGTGGTCTGGGCCTCTCTTTGCTATTTACGTGTGCCGTTTTATCTGAGGCCTTAGTACTAAACTGATTCCATTCCCACGCCTCCCCATCATGTCTCTCAAATCTCACCTGCTCAGCCAAGCCAACAACATATGCAGCTAACGAACGGTAAAACGTCACTTTCACTTCCTCTCACTCTCTTCGTGTTGTCGTCAACTTTTCATGCTAATAGAAGCCAAATGCTGTACTGGTGGGCAAGCGTCTTATTTCTCTTGTCTCACTCTTTCTTTAGTTATCTTATGTTTAAACGGTTGTTTTGTTCGAAAAATAGTGAATAGTTCCCTCTCTGAGGTGACTTCGCCGGACTTTTCCTAGTAGGGTCTCGGTTTGGGGACAAGCATATAGACTCATGGGTCAACGGGTAATTCTCTTCGTACCCTTTTGTTTGTTTGTTATTAGCTGCAGTTCAATGGCTTCTATGGTTCATTTTCTTGTTGTAACTGGTGTGGCTGAACCGGTTTGATGTGAAAGTCGGAAACCTTGAAATGCAGGAAGAGGGATGGCCTCTTGGGCTGAGGCCAGTAAATGCAAGAGTTGGGTTGGTTAGAAATCGCGATTTCAATGGATCAGTTTCGTTTAGCACGCTGCTTACTGGTTCTCCAACCTCTTCCTCTAATTCTTCTTCAGATCTTGATACAGAGGTTATCTTTTCTTTTGTTTTTCCAATTTTCTCTTTATTTCAATGTCAAATGATGTGTTTATGCATTACAAGAGCTTGTAGTTTTCGCTTCATAACTGAAAATAGTTTCTTGGTTGTCAAAATTAGGGAAGATATGTAATTTGAATAGACATATGGCGTTTTGTTCAAGCTCTGAACTTTCGACCCCAACAACCAAATAAAGTCCTTTTCCTTCTCTCAATAAATGAAATCGGATTCAATCTCTGCGCGCAAGAGTATTGAGATTGTTTTACTACTCAAAAAAGGGTTGTGAGAGTGATTCCTACAAATATGTAAACTATTTCCTGTCCTTCTCAAATGGTTGCTTTCTCCATTTCTGCCCTCATTAAACTAAATGAAAAGTTGAAGCTGCTTTACCCTTTCCAAATGGTGCATCATAATGGTCTTTGACTCAGCATTTGTTTTCAATTCTCCTGTAAAGTGTTATCTTCATAATTTGGCTCAGAGAAAAAGGTGCTTTAGTAAGCAACTTGTTTTGTGGACTGAGATGGGGAAGATGCTATTTGCTATCAGTAGATAATTTCTTCTTTTATAGGGCATAACTGCTTGATTTAACAGGAAGCTGCTGTAACTGTAGTTCAGATACACAGGAAGCTGCGAGGCAATCAATTTCAAGCCATTGAAATACTTCATTCTTGGATTACTAGACTTATCTTGTACTGTTAGACGATTAAGTTGTCTTGCTTAATCCTGTCTCTAAATGCAGTCCACTGGATCCTTTTTCCACGACAAAAGCATCACACTTGGAAGCCTGATTGGAGTTTCTAGCATTCTAGAGTTGTCAAGAAGATCAAGAAGGGGAAGAACAGTAGAAACCTTGAAGGAACAGAAGAATTTCAAGTCAAAACCATGGTTGTTCTCATTATGTTCAAGGCTAAGCACTGATGCTATTAACACAAGCACCAATCCTTCACTTGGTCACTTTCTTGAAGCTGAGAGGAAAGCTGCCAGCAGTCAAAAAAGGAACCTGTTCCCAACATTGTATGGTCCTAATGATTTCTCACCCGTTCTGCCTACTTCAGGTCAGAATTCCCTATTTATCGGCGATCAAATTGCTCCTCAATCAAGTGCTTTGATGGGGCCAAATGTTGAGAGAAGATCCAACACAGAATTATTAGAACGTGACAGAGACTGTGGACGTTCATTACTGCTCCCATGTCTGTGTGGACAACTCATTGAATGATAACACTTCTTGTGGGTGAGAACTGAGAAAGTTAGTTATGTTCTGCTCCTTCTTGGGTTCTGGATATTAAATGTCAATATTTGCAAACAGAGGCTCTGGAGCCTTTACATAGGAAAACTGAAGCAGGTTTTGAAGTAGTGACTTGCCTTGGATTCACTGGGAAGTTTTATATTGCCAATCATGGCTTCGATCTAATTGATTCTTCTGGTCTTTTGAGGGGATAGCAATACAACCTAAGACATTAAATCTGGAAAATTTTTGGTCCAAGTGACAAAGAATGTTTGTTGTAATACCCAAAAATTGTTTTCTTATGGCATCAGATTGTTGCTTGGCATCATTGTCTATTCTTTCCAAGTGTTTATGATGGAAAAAAGTTTGCCTTTTGAGGATAATCAACACGCATTATGAAGTGTAGGACTTGTAGAAATCCTTCAAGTTTTAAAAAGTCGCTTAACGAACTAATAATTTATAATTAGTAAAAAAGACGAAATTAAGAAAAAAAAAAGAAAAAAGAACGGGCTCATCATGAATTAATTTAAGGACACTAGATTGAGCTTTTCTAATTTCCGAGCAATGTTTTAAAAACTAGAGTGAAATTAAATCGGTAAAATAAGACGTTTAAGATTCAAAAGGTTGAATCGATATTAGATTATTATAAAATTAGTTAAAGATTACATAGAATTGAAGAATTTAAAAAATAATTAAAGTAGATTATTTTAAACCTTCGAAAAATTTAAAATTTATTTAAAAAAGAGACTATAACAAAAAATAATCGATTTATTTTTAATAAAAACTAATTAGTTTATAAAAATTGATTAATTAATTAATAAATTAAATAATTTTTAACAACAAAGAATACTAAATTAAATCGAAACAAAAACTTAAAAATTAAATTAAAATTAGTTTAAATTTTTAATATTATATCAATAGAGTATGTTTAATTTTTAAAACATTATTTTTAAGTATGCTTATAATGCAAACAAGGCCTAATTTATTTTGTCATAGAGCCGAAGCCCATTGGATGTCGAATATAATACAAAGTACTTTCAAAAGCTAAGCCCAAAACCCTCCGCCTATCTCTCTCTCTCTCTGTCGTCCGAAAGACTGAATCGGTCATCGACTCTTCTGTACAATGATTCGCATCGTCAAAAACAATAACAAAGTCAAGAGAAAGAATAAGGTTCATCAATCTCCTTTCTTCTCTACCAATATTGGACCAACCCATTAACTAAGTTCTTTTTTTTAACTGTTTATCGATTTTATGTATCGTTCTCTGCAATCAAACACACAAGGGTTCAAAGAAAGGAGATGGGTCGTCGTCTTCCTCTTCTCTGGAGCTGCCACCAGAGAGAGCTGGCATACGGGTGTTGACACCAACTGGAGGATGGAGAAGAGCTTGAGTGTGACCCTTCTGCTTTTAACTCTCTTCATGCTTTTCGCACTGGATGGCTCTGCTTGGGTTCACTTTTTGTTTGCTTTCTCTATGTGGTTTCTACTGTTATAAAGCTGGGAACTTGTATATATTTGCATATGTTTAAGTCTTGCTTGTTTGATATATTTCTCTACAGAACTCGAATGGCTTTGTAATTTGAATTCTTGGAAGTCTTCATGAATTTTACCTTCAGCAGGTGAGTCTGAAGTTCCAACGACGATGAGCCTATAGCAACATTATTATGATTAATAATAATGTTATTGTTTTTTTTTAATATAATCAAATGGTTGGTGATGTTTTGGATAGAAAGCAAAAGAAGAGAATTGACGTGGACCTTATACCCGTATGCTTCCGTATTGAGATAACTAGGGCTATTGTCTATCACGTTTCAAGAGTTCTATCATGTATATTAGTTAACTCACTCCATTCCACATAGGTTCGTTATATACAAGTCATGTAACACTTAGATTGGATTTACCTATATATTATTTAGGACATATGTTAATATTAGTATGATGCGTAAACATTTATTTTTTAGCTAAGTATGCATATGTTTATATCGATATTTTATATGTTGTCTTGAATTGTGTCTTAACTATTGGGTCATTTATTATATATTCATCTACGTATAAACAAGCTTGTGGTCACATCTATTTATAAACAATAATAATCTACATATATTCATCACTTTTATAAATAATTATAATCAGTATGGTCACATCAATTTATTTTCTCACAAATTAGAAGCATTAAATTATTTCATAAAATATATTAATTTGTTAGAGAACTAATTAGATAATAAAATAAAAGTACTAAAAGTTGATTGAGTATAATAATACTTGTTTGATAAGCTTAAGATATTATATGATAAAAAATGAATAGAAATATAATTTATTAATCCTTGAACCTTACAACAAAATACTGTTGTGGACAGATGTGATATAATAATTTTAGAAATGGTTAGGTCTATAATGACATTAGTAATATCTATCACTTATTAGAGTTGTATCTTGCTTCTAACTACTCATGTACTTAATCGCATGCCTACAAAATCAGTCACAAACACTTGGTATAAGCAATGGATAGGTAAAACTTTATATGACAAGCTTAAGATCATAAGGGTGTATTGTCTATGTTCATGATCTCTCTCATAAATATGAGAAACTATGCCCAATAGAAAAGCAAACTATCTTTATTAGATATTTTGAACACTCTAAAGGATATATATCCATAAGTTAACAAAGTATTGCAAGAGCAATTGAATTTGGATCATGAGATATCATATTCTTAAGAAAAATTACTGTCTAAAGTAGAACGAAATAGGAAAAGACATGTTTTTATATGATAATCATGACTAAAATGATTTTGTTTCACGAAATCATAAAGAGTGACTCCTTTCGAGCGAGAGCAATATAGAAAATAAAGAATTAACTTAATATCAAAAAAGATTCTAAACCAATAAGAGTTTACCTATTGTATCTAATTCGAGTGGGAACAATCGAAACATTGATGGATTTATGTCTCATAAATCTCGTTTGTGTAGAAATAATTATGGAATAATCCTTTAGCATCGAAGTAAACGGGCAAAGTCACATGGTTATCTCATAAGAAAGGGGTGAGCAAAGGAATGTAATTAGATTCTTACTAGTCTTGTTAAAGAAGAATGTATGAGAGCAATGAAGGAAGAAATGACTTCATAATGGTCCAATTAAGTATTTGGCTTGGTTAGTGTTGACAATTTAACCTAGGTCTAGCCTAACGTTAATAGGTTTGTCCCGATTTAATTGAGTTTTAGATTGAGCTCAAACTTTTTTTAAAAAAATTCTAAGCTTTGGACTGGGTTCAAGCTCAATAGCTCAATTCGGACTGACTTGATGTAAAGTTCGACTATTTTTTATTTAATATTTTCAATTAAAATGATGTTCTTTTGTTATTATAAATTATAAATCATAAATTATAAATTAAATACTTTTCTATTAGCTAGATCCTTATTTTTGGACTTAGCCAGTCTAACCCATTGCTATCTACAGAGAAAATTCATTTTGATAAATGATATATATATATATATATAATTGTTGTATCCTAGTGAAAGAATTTAATATAATTATGACCTAACAAAATAAATGAGATTAAAGAAAAATTAAGGATGCAAGAAATGACCCAAAACATTATATGCAGAATCTTTCCAATAATTGATTCATTAGTTGAGATTTTGTATACTCTTAACAGATATAGGCTAATGGACTCTTTACATACTGGTTGGATAGATTATTGAACAACTATGAAAATTGCATAATTATAATCGATTAATCTTATTATCTATGAATGGGAGATAATAGTTATGAACACCAATGATAGTATCCAGTTTTCAAAAGACATAATACAGAATCCAGCTTTCAAAAACAATGTAACTGAGAAAATCATGAGAATACTATTGAGTGTGGACTGTGGAGACTAAGAGAAGAGAAGTGGTGGGGGCCATGACTCACTTTATTTAGTTTATTTCTTCTTGATGTATTAGCTTACGATATAAATACCTGAAATCTTTTTATAGGGTTAACGAGAGGTTACTAAGAGAGATTTGTGTGCCTTGTAATCACCATCTGCTCACTCTTGAAAATTTCTAGTGCATTGTTTCTGTGGTTTTCACATTAAACTGGGTATTCATTATTATTGCTTTAGTTTTTTTGTTTATTACTGTGTTTATTGTTGTTGTGCTTAGTGCAATTAGAATTATCAAGACCGCAATAACTAGTATCAGAGCAAGGTTTACTGGCTAGATTTCTTAGCAAACAAGAATGGAGGACGGGAGGATTAAGATTGAGAAGTTAGATAGGAAGGACTTTGGGTTTTGGAAGATGTAGATGGAGGATTATTTGTACCAAAATAACTTGTATCTTTCCTTTGTCGAGAAACCATATTCGATGAAGGAAGATGAGTGGAAGGTTCTGGATCGAGAAATACTTGGTACGATTCGTTTGACATTGGCACGCAACATCAAAGATACGACAATGATGATGGGTTTGATGAAGGCCCTATCAGATATATATGACAAACCATCGACTATGAACAAGATCATGTTTATTTGATTTAGAGAGGATAGATGGTAGTTATACTGCTGAACATATATATAAATTTAATTATATTATAAAACAATTAACTTTGATGGACATTAACTTTTAAAATGAGGTTAAAACTTTGATATTGTTGTGTTCCTTACCTACTATATGGGATATTGTTGTAACTATTGTGAGCAATTTACTGGAAAGAATAAACTTAAACATGATGATGTACGTGACTTATTACTAAGTGAGAGTATTAGGAGAAGGGAGTTTGGGGATTCATTAGGGGAAGCTTATAGTATTGAGAGGAGAGGAAGGGAAAAGGGAAACCAGGAAGATCGAAGTCTAAGGGGCAGAGAAAGTCCAGGAGCAAGTCAGATATGGTGTGTTAGAGTTATGGGAGTAAAGGGCATCCCAAGAAAGAGTGTTCGAACATAAAGAAAAAGAAAGATAACCTCAAACACTAGGATGATAGTGATTCATCAGAGAACTCTACTTCAAATGATGTGGGTGATGCTTTGATCCTTAGCGTTGATAGTCCTATCGAGTCTTGGATATTGGACTCTGGCACATCATTTCACTCTTTACCATATAGGGAGCTATTTCACAACTTCAGGTCTAGAAAGTTAGGGAAGGTTTATCTTGCTGATAATGAACCTTTGGATATTATGGGGAAGGGAGAAGTCACGATCAAGACTTCGAATAGGATTACATGGAAATTACAGGATGTTAGGTTCTTTCCGAACTTAAAGAAAATTTTGATTTTGGTGGGTTAGCTAGACTCATATGGTTACAAAACTGTATTTATTGACAAGTCTTGGAAGGTCTCTAAAGGTATCATGGTCGTAGCACAGGGGACCAAGGTTAGGACTTTATACACTATTGCAAAGTTCTCTAACATGGTTGCTGCACCAATAGATGATAACACCAAGCTATGGCATAGTAGGCTTCATCATATGAGCTAAAAAGGGATGAACATTTTAGCTGCAAAGGGTATTATGTCTGGTTTGAAATTAATGGATTTACTTCTACATGAGAGTTGTGTTATGGGAAAATACTTTCACAAAGAACAAGAAAGAGTTGAGAGTAGAGAGGCTTAATTTAGTACACACCAATGTGTGGGGGGCCTATGAGCTGAAATCCCTAGGTGGCTCACAATATTTGGTGACCTTCAAGATGACTTCAGCAGGAAGGTGTAAGTTTACTTCCTAAAGTACAAGTCCGAGGTGTTTGAAACTTTCAGAGTTTGGAGAGCTGAGGTTAAGAATTAGACTGACAGGAACATCAAATGCATTAGGTCTAATAATGGAGGTGAGTATGATAAGAAAGAATTTAAAAAATATTGTGTAGTAAACGACATTAGATTGACAAGAACAATTTTAAGGAAGGCTCGTCAGAATGGAGTTATAGAAAAAAAATGAACGAGACATTACTTGAATGTGCTAAAAGCATGAGAATCTACATAGGGCTCCCAAAGGTCTTTTGTGCCGATGCTGTCAGTACAGCAGCATATTTGATTAACATAAGACCTTCAGTTCCTTTGGACATCAAAATTTCTAGAGGTGTAGTACAATAAAGAGGTAAATATTTCCCACCTAGGAACTTTTAGATGTGTTGCTTAAGTTCATTATGAAAGTCTAGATAAATTAGACTCAAGAGCTATGAAATGCTATTACATAGGGTATGGTTTGGATCAGTTTGTATATCAGTTTTGGGATGCTAAGGATAGGAAAATTCTGAGACATTGTGATGTGACTTTTGATAAGACTGTCTTGTACAAGGATAGTTTTCGTGGTGGTTCTACTATAATGGAAAAAGTAGGAGAAGAATAGAAAATTGTTAAGTTAGAAGTTCCTGGTTACAAAGGTACTACTATAAAGATGAATGATGTTCATACTCCACAGGCTTCTGATTCGGAGGAATCTGAGGATGATATATCATTAGCTAGTCCAAAGCTAGCAGTGAATGAGTAAAAAATAGGCACTATAGATGGAAGCTCTAATTAGGGTATGAGAAGAACAGATTCAGAGCCAGAGTTGAGGAAATCCACCAGGGTGAATAGAGACAAAGCTCCTAACTGATATTCTCCTTCTATGAATTTTTTGTCGCTTACAGGTGTAGGTGAACCTGAGTCCCATGATGAAGCTATAAGTATGAGTGACTTGTTAGAGTGAGAAGACCATGAACGAGGAGATGAAATCCCTGGAGAAGAGCAAGACATGGATTTTGTCTAAACTACCTAAGGGGAAGAAGACACTACGAAATAAGTAGGTTTACAGGCTGAAAAAGGAAATTGATAAGAACATTAGGTATAAGGCCAGGATGGTGGTCAAGGGTAGTTCACAAAAGAAGGGCATTGATTATAATGATATATTTTCTCCTGTGGTGAATTAAAATACTATTAAAATCTTGTTAAGTATAGTGACTTTTGATAATCGACTATTGGAATAGATAGATGTAAAAATTGTTTTTTACATGGTGATATGGAGGAGGATAATTATATGCTACGACCAGAAGGTTTTCAAGTTCCAGGCAAGGAGAACTTAGTGTGCAAGCTCAAAAAAAGCTTGTATAGACTCAAACAAGCTCCTGGATAATGATATAAGAAGAAGTTTGACACTTTCATGTACAGCACTGGGTTTGTGAGATCTTATGGTGATCACTGTTGCTACTTTTAGAGGTATGGAAATGATTATATTTACTTACTTTTGTATGTAGATGATTTGCGCATTGCAGGGACAAGTATGGATCTTATCAATAATTTGAAAAAGAAACTATTGCGTAAGTTTGAGATGAAAGATATGGGTGAGGCTACACACTACACAGATACTTGGCATAAGGATTAACAAGGATAAGTTGGCAAGTTGGTTAAAATTATCTCAAGAATAGTACATCCAGAAGGTGCTTTATAGGTTCAGTGTGTAGGATGCTAAGCCTAGGGATACACCACTTCTGAGTACTCTCAAACTTTCTAAGGAGCAGTGCCAAACAATTGAGGAGGAGAAGGAACACATGGCATGTGTCCCCTATACATCTGTAGTTGGGAGCTTGATATATGCTATGGTTTGTATTAGGTTTGATATTGCTCATGCAGTGGGAATTGTGAGCAGGCATGTGTCCAAGCCAGGTAAAGAACATTGGTAAACTTCGAAATGCCTATTGAGGTATTTGAAAGGTACTTCAAATATGGCACTTTGCTTCAGGAGGAAAGAAGTGAAACTTGAGGGGTCCATGTTGTTGATCTTAGAAGAGTACTTCTAGGTATGTCTTTACAATTGGTGGTAAAGTTGTAAACTGGATGTCTAAGCTACAGAAGTATGTTTCTTTGTCTACTACTGAGTTTGAGTATGTGGCTATGTCAGAGGCTGATAGGGAGATAATTTGGCTCGAGAACTTCCTGGAGGAGATGGGTAAGTAGTAGCATCGATGTGTTCCCTTCAGTGATAGTCAAAGTGCAATTCAGCTGGCTAAGAATCATATGTTTCATTCCCAAACCAAACACATAAGAGGACGGTACCATTTCATCCGGAGTTTGGTTAAAGACGATGTGTAGTGTTTGGATAAGGTGTTGGGTGCTAAGATCCTAGCGGATATGCTCACTAAAGGGGGTGAGTGTGAACAAATTAAGGTTGTGTCGAACCTCAGTTGGCTTTCGACGATTGCATATGGAGTATGTGATTGATAGTAATGTATAAGCTTGTTCTTTTTTTTGGTGTCTCCATGTATTACAATCTCGAAGTAGGAGGTTGTTGAGTATGGAGACTGAAAGAAGAGAAGTGGTGAGGCCCACGGCCCATTTTATTTAATTTCTTTCTTCTTTATGTATTACTTTACGATATAAATACTTAAAGTCTTTTTCTAGAGTTAGCAAAAGGTTACCAAGAAAGATTTGTGTACCTTGTAATCACCATCTACTCACTCTTGAAAATTTCTAGTGCATTGTTTTCATAATTTTTCTCCCATTTCTCAGCTTTTCACATTAAACTTGGTATTCATTATTATTGCTTTGGTTTTCTTGTTTATTGCTTTGTTTATTGTTATTGTGGTTAGTCCAATTGGACTTGCCCACTACAAGAAAATCATAAATTAGTGTCAGAAATTTACCGACTAAATAAAAACTGTAGCTATTTACCAACGGAATATAAAAGACCGTTAGTACATACGTCATCAAAGTTTAGATATAGCGACAAAAATAATTGTCGCCGATAAAAGTGGAGGGAAGGAATTTCGCGCAAAATCTCTGACGACATATAGCGATGACATAACTATTCCTATTCCCGCAATTAAATAACTTCAGACATTTACCGACAGAAACTATTGCATCGGTGAATTTGGCTCAGCGTCGATTATTTACCGACAGAATAGTGTCCGTCGTTAAATTGATATCTAGTTTACGGATGGACAATGTGTTCCGTTACAAAGTTAAGCGGCAAGACGTCACAGTTAAATATTTGATGAATTTAAATACCGACGGAATTTAGTTTCCGCCAGCAATTGATGACTGGTTAATAAATAAAACAACGTCGTTTGGTTTAAAACCAAACGACGTTGTTTTGTTCTTCATCTTTAACCCGACGAATACCCCCTATTTTCTTCTTCTTCTCTCCTCCGTCGCCGTCGTCTGTTTTGGATGATTATCCTTGCTTCCACTGTCATTTTCTACCCGTTTTTTGGCCCATCATGGGTCGTTTTTCGATAAGCTCTCTATTGGGTGTATTTTTTCTCTAAAAAACACAACTTTTATATATGAACCATGGGTGTTTTGGGTGGTCAGTTTTTGTTGTGTCATTATTGTTGTTGTATGCCATTTTTTGTGTCATTATTGGTTGATTTGTTGTTTACATGTATTATTGTTGTTAAATAATCAAAAAATGCATTTGTTTTGTGATTAGTTAGAGATTATACATATTGCCTATGAGGTGTTCGATAAAATGCCCCTTATGATTGATGTAATGTTTTATTGTAATTATTGAAATAAAAATGTGTTGTAATGCTTTGAAGTGTGAATTTGAGAATTTGAGATTGAAGTATGAATTTGAGATTGAGGATTTGAGATTGAAGTGTGAATTTTAGGATTTGAGATTGTAGAGTGAATTTGAGAATGAGGAGAAGGGATTTAAGATCGAAGTATGAATTTGATATTGAGAAGAAGGGATTTGAGATTGAAGAGAAGGATTTGAGATTGAAGTGTGTATTTGAGATTGAAGAGAAAAGATTGTGTAATTAAAGTGTGTATATGAATTGCATATTTGAAATTGAATCGTGTATTTGAAGCGTATATTTAATTTGAAGTGTGTATTAAATTTATTATTATTATTATTTACTTATTAATCTTCTACTTATTATTAATTTTATTGATATTAAATTTATTATTCTTATCAATCATGTTCATTATTATTAGTAATATTAAATATATTATTGTTATTAAATTTATTATTTTTATAACTTTTCTAATTATTATTGTTCATTATATAATTAATTTTATGATTATTATTATTGTCATTAATTATTAATTATTATTATCAATAATAAGTATTAATATTATTAGTTTGATTAATCTTATTAAATTGATAAATATTATTAGTTTAATATTAATAATCTACTTATTAATAATTTTATTATTATTAATATTTTTATTATAATTATTTTAATAATGATTCTTATATGATTTATTATTATTATTATTAAATTTGTTATTCGTATTTAATTTATTATTATTTTTAGTTTTCTACTTATTATTAATTTGATTATTATTGAATATATCATTTATTATTGTTATTATTATTATTAATTTTTAGTAATATTAATTATTTTTATATTTAATATAATACAGTTATTTACTATATGTATTGCTTTAATAATACGATTATAATACTTTTGTGCCTCTGCTTTGAGTTATTACAACAATTATTGAGTGTTCTGTCCTTTTTTTTACATTAGTTTATGATGCTGTCTTGCCACAAGTGTATTAGATTAAATGTTTCATATTCTTTTTCGTAGGCCCTGTGTTGTATTGAAGAGCGTCATTGATCTTTCTTCGTCATAGTTTGAGGTTGTCCATCCATTCAGGTTAGTCGTGCAACTAATTAATATTTACCATATGTATTGCTTTAATAATACGATTATTAAACCGTTGGATTTATTGTTAATACAAAGGGGGTCTTGAAATTGTGTTGTTGTTTAGAATATTCTTATATTCATTGATGACTTTTTATATTTTTCTGTAATAGTCAAAGTATTTACTGTATGTGGAATCAGTTTGAAATCAATTGTAAGTAATTAATTCGATCGATTAATTGTAGGTAATTAATTACTATGATTAATACTTAAACTTCAATTTGATTAATGCAAACATAGTATTAGCACAGGGAAGTAATACATTTCATAGACAAGATCCATAATAAACCCCTAGGATGGTATATAGGTTGGAAACCTGTGATGCTGCTCCCGTGAGGCTTATCGGTGAAATATTATACGAGCCTAGAAGTCACAGCAAGAACTTGTTTTCTTGATTCACAGGTGTAAACAATGCCACTTACTATAGTTTTGAAATCAATTGTAGGTGATTAATTTGATTGACCAATTCGATCAATTAATTGTTGATGATTAATTACTACGATTAATACTTAAACTTCAATTTGATTAATGCAAATATAGTATTAGTACAAGGAAGTAATACATTTCATAAACAAGACAATTTGTCCCATAATAAATCCCTAAGATGGTATATAGGCTGGAAACCTGTGATGCAGCTCCCGTGAGGCTTATCGGTGAAATATTCCACGAGCCTAGGAGTC
>JANZXR010000004.1:32502282-32532634 GCA_027575705.1 Erythroxylum echinodendron | reverse complement strand
CCTCAATCCAAACAGTTCTTTGACTTACTACACTCAACTGACCAAGAACTATGGCCAAATTATGAGACAATGACTCAATTGTCTTCAATTGCTCGTATCTTGAACATAAAGTTTGAAGGACACATTTCTAATCGTAGTTTTGATCAAATTCTTGGATGGTATAATGAATCATTACCTCTTGATCACACAATAATTGATAGTTTTTACAATATGAAGAAACCTACTAGGGGTCTTGGTTTACCTGCTAAAAAAATTGATTGTTGTAAAATGGGATGTATGTTGTATTAAGGTGATGATGTGAAATTAGAAGAGTGTAAATTTTGTGGACAATCTAAGTTCAAGCCTAGAAAGCATTCTATGAAAGGAAAGTTAGTACCCTGGAAGCGGATGCATTATTTCCCGCTAACTCTGAGGCTTTAAAGACTATATGCTTATGATGTTACTGCGTCTCACATGAGATGGCATAATGAACACGAACAGGAAGATGGAATAAGAAGTCATCCATCATATGCATTGACATGGAAACATTTCATTAACACCCATTATGAGTTTGTAGCTGAAAGTCGAAATATTAGGTTAGGCTTGTTGACGGATGAATTTCAGCCTTTTAGTCAATCCATACAACAATATTCATCATGGCCAGTCATAATTACTGCTTATAATTTGCCTCCATGGATGTGTATGAAAGAAGCATACATGTTCTTGACAGTGGTTATGCCAGGGCTTTCAAATCCAAAGCATAAAATTGATGTTTTCTTACAAACATTGATATTTGAATTACAGCATCCTTGGAAATATGGTGTGGAGACATTTGATGTGTTTCTGAAACAAAATTTTGTGTTGAGAGCAGCTTTGATGTGGATAATTAGTGATTTTCCAGCATATGTCATGTTATCTGGATGGAGCACAGTAGGAAAAATGACTTGTCCTTATTGTGGCAATGATTCTGATGCATTTTATCTTCCAAACGGGGTCAAAATATGTTAGTTTGATAACCACAGAAAATTTCTTGCTCCAGATCATCCATTTAGGCACAATAAACAAAATTTTATTAAGAATAGGATGGTAAAAATACCTCCTCCCCCTAACAAATCTGGTGAAAAGATATTGTAGGAGATTGAGGAATTAGGCTTACTGAAAGTTACAGAATTTGAAGCTGATGTAATTAATACAAGCAGTAGTGGAAACGTTGGCCGGAAAAAACAAAGTATCTTTTGGGATTTGCCATATTGAAAAACTAATTTGATACGTCATAATCTAGATGTGATGCATATTGAAAATTTTTTTTTTTGACAATTTGTTCAATACCATAATGAACATTTAAGGGAGGACAAAAGACAATGCAAAATCACGAGCTGATTTGAAGTTTTTTTATAGAAGGAATGAGTTACATAAAGATCTTCGGGCTGGTAAATATCCGAAAGCATGTTACAGTTTGGATAAAAAGTAGAAGGAAATATTGTGTGAATGGTTGAGAAGTCTAAAGTTTCCCGATGGATATGTTTCAAACATGACAAGGTGTGTGGACATGCGAAAGTATAAATTATTTGGGATGAAAAATCATGATTGTCATGTGTTTATGCAAAGGCTAATTCTAATTGCATTTCGGGAGTTGCTACTGAATAAAGTTTGGGAAACAATAACAGAATAAAGTTGGTTTTTCAAAAGCTTAACATCATCTGAAATTAAGTTGGTTGAAATGGAAAAATTAGAAAGGGAAATTCCTGTAATTTTGTGTAAGTTAGAAGGGATATTTCCTCCAAGCTTCTTTGCTATATAGAGCATCTACCTGTTTATTTAGCACACGAGGCTAAACTAGCTGGTCCAATGCAATATCGTTAGATGTATCTATTTAAGAGGTACGTAATTCAACAAAATTGATTGTAATTGAAGTCATATTATCATGTTTTCATAACTAAATTCGTATAACCCTATTTACTCATATAGGTATTTGCATCACTTGAAGAAAAATGTGAAGAACAAGGCTAGAGTTGAAAGTTCGATATATAATGCTTATTTAGTGGAGAAAGATAGTACATTTTGTTCACATTATTTTGAGCCGCATGTTCACACAAAAGAAAGAAAAGTTCCTCGTAATGAGGATGAGGGAGGAACTACTGATGCTGATGGTAACTTATCCATCTTCACTTATCTGGAACAGCCATATGGGCGTTCAACAAGAAGAATATTAACAAAGGAAGAAATTGAGAGTGCCCATGGTTACATTTTATTGAACTGTGAAGAAGTTCAACCTTTCCTGCAGTAAGTATCAAGTGATTATTTTGGTTTTGAAATTTAGTAATGTTATTCATAACTGAAATATATAATAATGTTTTTAGATTATACGAGGAATTGTTACGGGAGCTTATGCCCGACAAATCATATGATGCTATCAATAAAGAAGTTGAGAGATACTTTGCTCGATGGTTCGAGCAATATATAAGTTTTCACTTCCAAATATTGAAATGCATCTGTATTATAAAATTTAAGTGTTCAGATGACATTATGCTGTTTAATATGATATTTTCTTTTCTATAGGCCTTAGAAAATTCAATAGACAACAAGTTCATATGTGATCTTGCGAAGGGACTTTTGTGAATTGTGAAATCATATCCAGGGTATTTCGTTAATAAATATAAATATCATACAGAATATCATAGTCATGACATGACAACAATAAATGGTGGAGTTTGCATACAAGGAGAAGTGATTGATTACTATGGCAAAATAATTGAGATACTTGAAATTTAGTATCCAACATTGCCAATAAAGTGAACTGTGATATTTAATTATGAGTGGTTTGATACAACTCTAAATTTTGGTACAAAAGTGCATAGCTGATACAATCTAGTTGAAATCAACAAGCGAAGAAGATTTCGACATTTTGAACTTTTCGTGTTGACAATGCAAGTGATCCAAGTGTATTATGTCACTTTTCCTAGCTTACGATAAGATAAGTCAGATTAGTTAGCTGTTTGCAAAGTTAAACCTAGAGGTGTTTTTGATTCACATGAAAAAGGAGAACCGAGAGTTGAAAGTGAAGTGTTTTATGAAGAGAATTATAAAATAAATGCATCTGTCATATATGAGGATAATGACCCTTTGAACGATCCATATAATAAATATGTTGAAATTTTATCTGGAGATGATGAAGAGGGCCAGAGATCTCAAGAAGAGGCTGAGTTTGATTCAAATTCTTAAGAATAAGAAGACGATGTTGATTTAAAATTAAGTAATGATTGCGATTAATTTGTGTTTGTAATTGAATATTGTATGAATAAATCAATTATTTCCTTTTCAGTATATTGTATAAATTATTGAAATGAAATTGTACTATTTCTACAAATTTCAATCAAATATTGATTTCAGGTTAAAATATGGCACCAAAAAAAAGACAAAATATTCTGAGAGTAAGATTCAAACCACGATTCGGAGGTATTTACTGTACAGGTGAAGGATCTTGTGGTGTAATAGCTAGAGATGAAACACCTCCACTCCCTCTACCCCCTCCACAGGTGAAGGATCTTGTGGTGTAGCAGCTAGAGATGAAACACCTCTATCCCCTCTACCTACTACACTGGTAGATGAGGCTACACCATCCACCACTCCTTCATCATTTACTACCCCTATACCATCGACCACTCCTTCATCATTTACTACCCTACACCATCCACCACTCCTTCATCTGCATCAGGGGTAAATAATGCGGATGAAGGAGACGGCTGCCAGCCTAAAGCTGAGGGACTCGATGGATGAAAGTACATCACAATTGTCAATAATATGTAAGTGAAAATACATGAACCATTATATGTTATAATTAAGTTATAGGTTTAAATTTTAAAAATTGTATAAATTTATTTGTTTTTATATTAGGTTTTTTCCATCTAGACCCTGTTCAAGAAACATGACATTGAAATTCAAGGAGAAGATTGATCCTGAGGGCTATATATGGAAGAATATCTCTCAGGCGACAAAAGAATTTTACTTTCATGAGTTTGAGGTACGACAGAAATTATTATTTCCTTTTTTAATTAACATTTTTGTACATTAATTTGATAAATATTATTGCATCAAAAGTATTTATCAAATATTGTTCCTTCTATTATAGAAAGACTTTTTTTGGAATTCTCAATTTGATGGGATTATCTATAAAGTATAGGATTCGAGAGTGCGTACACGTTATCGTGATTTTGTTGGTACAATACGCTGGGTGGCTGTACGATCGCCTTACATTTCTGAAGAAATATGGAGTCGTTGGTTGCAGTATTGGACATCACCTGCGGCCACGTCCGTTTCACAATGTAATTCAGCCATCAGACGTGGAGGAACCGAGGGAGAGAGTCTTCCCGTACATATGGGAGGATCTATTACCCATTAAGAGCATGCACAGAGACTTGTAAGTATCTACAATTTACAGTTATATTCTCATCTCTTTTTTGCTGTATTTTAATTGAATTTGCTGTGTTAAAATTTGGAATGAAAATATATGTTTCTGGTGCCATATATGACTGTGTTTTTTAGTTTTGTTCTTTGTTCAACAGGGGGTAGATTTCATAAAAATAAAGAAAACCTGCTGAAATTTTTATAAATTCTAATTCACTTGTATTTCTATTGAATTTATGTGTGAATTTTGGAATGAAAATATATGTTTCTTATTGAGAATAATAATATTATACTGGTGCCATATATGACTGTGGTTTTAGTTTTGTTCTTTCTTCAACAGGGGTAGATTTCATAAAAATAGAGGAAACTCTTTTCGAAATTTTTATAAAATCTATTTCACTTATAATTAACATTTTATTCTTATGTACGAAAAGTTTATGGGCATGAGACCTACACCTCGTCAGCTATTTCTGTACACTCACACTAAGAAACATGACGGTATGACATTCGTCAACAATCGTTATAGAAAACTCAATGTATGTGAAATTTATGATTTAAAATTAATAATGCTTAATAATTATCACTTACTAATTATAAACATTACTTTCTGATAGGACCAAATACAACAAAACATTGAACGACGGTCTCAACAATCTGAAGATGTTGATGACACTGAAACTTATCTTGAAGCAGTGGGTGGTAGGGACCGTTGTGGGAGGATATTCGGCTTATGTTCATTTGCGAACACTTGTTATTCGCAATCTTCCACGTCTAGTACAACAGAATCTGCTAGGGGGTCCACCACCAGTCAAGTGGAAGCACTTGAGAGCACAGTGCAGACATTGTTGACTCAGTTGCAACAGATGTTGGAATAGTTGCAACAATCGATGGCACAGCAACAACAGTCGATGCAGTTCATCTTTCAACTCTATCAAGAGGTGGATGAGTTGAAGCGTAAGGGCCAACCAGAGCATCCGCTATCTCTAGATCAATAGTGTACTTTTGGTCATTTAGTTTGTATTATAAATACTTGTTATTTACAATGTAATGATTTTATTATCAATTAACATATTTTAACTTTTAATCATTAATCAAAATTTCTATTTCAGCAAATTAAATGTATACTATAAATTTATAATTATTAAAATTAAGCATTAACCATAATTTAAATATAATGACAATATATATTATATATTAAAAAAATAAGTAACGCATTTATCAACGGAAAGAAATATTCGTCGGTAAATACATGACCAATTACCGACGTTCCACGAGTTCTTCGTCGGTAACGGTAGAAGGAATTACCGATAGAAACCCATATTTGTCGGTAAAACTTTTAGCAAATATACCGACAGTAAGTTTTTTACCATCGGTAAATATTCCGACGGAACAAAATAATCGTCGCTAAATGGTACCAACAGTCAAGTACAGAGTAAACCGTCGGTATATTTACCGACAGTAATATCATATACCGACAGTAACAAATGTATTGTCGGTAAAGTTACCGACTGAATATGCTTTAACCGTCGGTAAGTATTAGCTACGGCCGATTCTATGATGCTTTCATCTGTTGGAAAATTCTGTCAGTAATATTTATTACCGACAGAATGATTGTATTTTCTGTTAGTAATTTCTGTCACAAAAAAGCATTTTCCTTGTAGTGGCCACAATCCAACAAATACAAGTATAATGATCATGTAATTCCGTAATTGAATTTCTTCAGAGTATCAAGAACTCCACTTGGAAAGCCACGAATGGACTTTGTTCTTATCTCCAATTACTTATATAATGATAACTACAAGTCATAAGAAAAGGAAAAGGTTAAAAAAAAGCCAGAAGAATTACGGAAACTATATGACAGGAACAAATACTGGCTAAACTTTTTACTATCAAGTGGTAATCAACATCGTCAGTGACCACTTGATATTTGGAAACATCGAGTTCCTACGGAATCTGCCTTGATATACATGTCGTATAAACTTTGGCTATCCTTGCCAAAGTTCTGGAAATTAAGCTTTTTATGGCTTGTGTTAAGACTTTAACAGGCCTACCAGGTCCTCACAAGTCTCGAATTTGGGGCCTTGGACTGTGGTTGCCAGATACTGATTGAAGAGTATAAGAAACGTGTTTTCTGCCAAGAATTGTCCATTGTACTATGTAGCGTATGCACATTGATCAGCTGCAAATTAAGAAATAAGTGACAGTGACGATGTTGACTGCGCCTTCCTGGTCATCTTCCGGTGGTCCAACATCGTATTAGCCCCATTATGACACCGAAGAATAAGCAGAAAAGCGCAAGGAAAACTGAAAAGTGGAAACAATGTAAGAGCGTACGTGAGGTTGTATAGGTTTATCTTCCAATTACGTTGAGCTCTTTTAGAAGTGATTAGCTTTACTTTGTTTTTCTTTTCACATATGTACTGTTTAAACAAATTCAGGTCTCTTTCCACGAATCCAAAGTAACAGGAACCCGTCTGTGAACCTTTAAACACTGTAACTGATAATATGGAATATTCATGAGAAATTTTCGATATTTTAAAAATTGAATTGATTCAGCATATTTAGCAGTAACAAATTTGAACTGATCAATTTTTTGGTTCGATTTAGTTCAATAATTTTTGTTATTAAAAATAGATAAGTTTATTAATTAATCGGTAATTTTTTATAAACTAATTATTTTTATAAATTAATATAAGCTGATTATTTTTATTTAACATCCTCTCTTTTAATTAACTTTAAAATTTTAAATGAATAAGGATAATCTTCTTCAATCATTTTTTAAATTCTTTAAATTTATTTAATATTTAACTAATTTTATGAGGGTTTAACGACGTTTGAACCTTTTAAACCTTAAATCTTTTATTTTACCAGTTTATTTTTTAGTTCGGTTTTCAAAACGTTGGAATTTTTAGATGTTGAATTGAGATTTTATCTGTTACTTGAACAAAACCTATCATTTAAACTATCCGAAATAAATAGTTTATATATTATTCATGCTTCCCAATATTTGTTTAGCCTCTATTTAATGAATAATAGTTTTAAACTTCTCCATTAACATAAGAACAAACAAAAACAGGAACTCCACTTTTAAGTGACTGCTTAATCACAAGTGACAAGAAAGCTCATCTCACGATTTGTACGTTCAAGTTCGACTTTTTAAAAGAAAATTTCAAGAGTACAACAAATTTCGTGCAGACAACCTGAATAAGATGGTACTCTTGAAAAAGTGCATACAAAACTGACAAAAACAATTCCATCCAAACTTAGTGCTTCCTCACGCAAGCAACAATTCAAGTATACCTACAAACGACCTTACTATAGACTGGAATCAATAAGGAGACCTACTCCATATTTGTTGTGTGGGTTTGCATTGAGCTCCCACATTACACGACAAAAATAGATAACCTAAGTATAATCTTTGGAAGACAATAAGACCACCAAAGAAAGTTTGTTTTGCATGAAGAACAAGACAGCCCACTTTGCCAAAAAGATTAGTGCTTTTATATGTAATCAGGACTGGTGTCAAAGTTATTTGCTTTCTCTTTCGTATATATTAACACTAACCACGATCTATGGTTATTAGGTTTGGCAACTAAACTTAGCCTACTCAAAATTTGACCTAAACAGTCTAAAGGTTAGAACTATCACACTTAAATAATATTCTTTGGATATAATTATTTAAAATAATATCATTTTAATTTGTAAATTTAAGAAATTTAAAATCAAAACAAAATTATTTTGATATAACTCAAGACAAATTTTGAATTGAGTTTGGACCATAAATAATAAACAAAATCGGCAGCAGATCTAACCCGACCAAACCTATTGTAACCCTTATGATTACTAATGACTAGAATAGGTGAAAACATATATACTCCTAAAATAATCAATGAAATATTAATTTGCACTCACCACAATTCATGTCTCCCACCCACTCAGAAGCTACATTCGTGCTTTGAATCATTCAAATCTATGGTGGGATTTAATGGACAACAGAGTAGGGAAATTTCGATATGGCAAACACGAATGATTTAAATATTCAACCACAATAATGTAATCACAAAAATAAAAATAAAAAACAACCATGTGCATTTTCAAATCAATTATTAAACCAGAAAATAGCTACATGCAGCTCGTTGCATACCCAAATCACAAAAGATTGATTGACTAAAAAGATCCATGCATTATCCAAAAAGTATTGCTTTTTTTTATAACAATAATGTAAAACAATGAGCATTAGTTCAGTCCACATAGGCAAGTTCCATCGTGCTATTTTTACAATACAAATATGCATATCCTGTCAATAGAAGGATTTTATGATATAGAACTATTTTCAAATCTTAGATAAGAAAATGAGTGAAAAGTAATGTTCAATTCCAAAAAGGATATAAAATTCTATATGATGACTATCATGAGATCACATCAGGGTCCATTTCACAAAGAATGCGGCCATAAAAGCATTGTTATCGTTGCCAAACGAGACTAATTATCAAATGCCATCTGGGTTGGTTTCAAAAGACCTATCTCTATATATATAGTCAAATTCCCTTGCTTTTTGGGACAATTCATAAAGTCATATCTTAGGATGCTCCACAGTATAAAGATCACCCTCTCTTAAGTCATTGAATCTGTTCTTCTTTTGTTTTTTCTTGAATGAGCAACTCCTGCCTAAAATGATGGATTTATCATGTAGATCTTAGCCACAATCTAGAATATACAATAAAGAAATGTCACCTAAGATGAAAATTTTCAAATAAAGTGGTTAGCAAAATTTCATAATTCAATTAGAAACTTTAATAATAACAAATGTTTTAAAAATCGGAGCAAAAATTAAATCGATAAGGCAAAAGGTTTAAGATTTAAAAGTTTAACTAGAATTAGACAGTGATAAAATCAGCGAAATATTAAATAAAGTTAAAAATTTTGAAATATAATTTAAAGAGATTGTCCTTACACGTTGAAGAATTTGAAGTTTAATTGAAAAAAGTGACTGTTAAATGAAATTAATTGATTTTTATTTATAAAAACTTATTAACTTACAAAAATTGACCAATTAATTAATAAATTAATCGGTTTTTAACAATAAGAGTTACTAAAATAAAATAAACCGAAAATTAAAAATCGAACCGAAAAGTTAGATAATTCAAAGTTTTTACTATTAAATCAGTCGAATCAATTGAGTTTTTTAATCATTGATAATACATTGAAAGCATGTCTGTTTCTAATAATAATTTAAATTTACTATAGATATATAAGAAACTGAAATGCATGAACAAGGCTGCTCCTATATTTCATTGATGGGGACAGGCTTAGAAGGAATGAAATTTTGACCTGATTAAGGAATGTAAAGAATATGTGAAGATGAGTGGAGTCAGGTTGGCAAAAAGAGGGAAATTCGTAAGAGAAATGACCAAAGGGAATCTATAAAAATAATTGTGTGACAAATCAATGTATAAGAGAAGGAGATGAAGGTGACGTTTGGGTTGCATGATTGAGGTCATGTGGCGAGAACGTGAGGACTCACAATAGCATAATGGAATCTCATCAATCTTTTTGCTTTCCTTTTTTTTTTCCCCCCCTCCACCTGTATGTACAAGCTGTTACTATCTCCCTCCTATTTTAGGCAGAGATGGATATATGATAAGAGTGCACACACCTATCAAACTAATAAAGAACATGTATTAGTACAAGAACGTTAAGAAAAGTGAAAGCTGCTGTTATACACAGTTCATGTCACGAGAATCCATGTGGACGTTATATGCTCATCATGATCAAGATCGATTCCTCCTCCTTTTCCCAACCTATTGTTAAAAGCATTATGAATGTATAGATGAGGACAACTTATAGTCTTCTTTTTCAAAAGTATTAATGGATATTATCTCCTTAGATTAATTTTAATTTACTAATTAATCTCATAATTAACTTAAACTACATAATTATTTAGAAATAATGATTGTAAATTCTCTTGGTTACAAAATGTTGAAGGACTTTACTGCAGCATTTCTATAAAGAAATGTGGATACACCAGTCATATTAACTTGAATTTCTGAGCCGCCCTACAATTCCTTCTTGTATAGCTGATGACAAGACATGTTCTTTGGTACTATATATATATATATATATATATATATATATATATTACAGTAGATTGCAAGGTTGTTCCTTTTTTTTGTGTCTTTTAATACATTGATGTGAGTACGTAAGAAATGGTCATATTCCAAGTTCAAAAGTTTCGGGGTCACTAACTGTATAACCTTCCTTGGATTGCTGGTCAGAACACACAGGACACAACCTTGACCAACATAGCGAGCATATTATACCACCGCTAATGTCTCTTCTCTTTCTGACCATACTCAGTTATGAATCATGTGCTAGTTTCTTGAAGAGAGCTCCTCTTTTTTTAGGGTTTTGAGGGTTTTTTTTGAATCTGCTTTATTCGATGTTTGGTGAGCAGTCTTGGTAATAGCAAAAGGCAACACCATCCAAATATCCATATTATTCCTTTCTTTCGAGATGGCCAATCCCTATACTTTTGACATAATACAATATAGTTCTACTTGCAAGAGCTAGTTAGATTAAAAGAAGTTTCTTAGAAACTAAGGGGGTCCATTAATTTCTTCTTCTTTTTCATTTTTTCTCTTTTCTAATGTTGTATTATTTTGAGGGTTGGTCCATCAATAGTACTATTCCTCTAGGGTCCCTAATCATGAATTTGGTTAACTTTTATGCATCTTACCCAATAGCAACACAAAAACTTAGGTTCCTTATCCTTGTCTTGTATTTTTGTCCAACTTTCTCCATACATCTTCCCAAAATTTTAGGCCCAATTTCGCTAGAATATTAGAGATTTGAGTTTGACAAATGGCTAAAGTAATGAATGATTTACATGTTTGTTCAAATCTCTGATGTGTCTATATTGTACAACATAGTACATACCTATGCATTAATTATTATTAGAGCAAATTAACCTTAGCTAATTTTAACATTCTATATTATCATGTTGATTAATCTTCCTATTAATTAAGTTAAAGGCAGTGAAAATGCATAATTATTATTTATAATTATTAAATAAATCTTTAAAAATATGTAATACTCTATCAAATACATATTTTGTGTAAATCATTTTAAGAACTCGTGAATTTAATTTAAATAATATGTTACACTCAAATAATTTTTGAAGTTTCTCATATAAAATAAATTTAATCTTTAATATTTGGAGATTAAAATCCATTAGGAAATTCTCCTCACTACTTAAACTTAAAGACAATTACTTATTGCGTGAAGGTAAGACACAAATGTATCGAAGTAACCAATGTTTTAAAAACAGACCAGAAGTTAAACTGGTAAGTGAAGAGGTTTAAGGTTTAAAAAGTTCAACCAATATCATACCATCATAAAACTGGTTAATGATTAGATAAAATTTAAAAACTTAAAATATAATTAAAGGAAACTGTCCTTACTCATAGAAGAATTTGAAGTTTAATTAAAAAAGGAAACTATTAAATGAAAATTATTTTATTTATTTTTATTTATAAGAATTAATTAATTTACAAAACTGGTTAAGTAAGTAATAAACTAGTCAATATTTAACAATAAGGGTTATTAATAAATCAAACGAAAAATTTAAAACTAAACTGAACAGTCAATGAATTCAAAACTTTTATAATTAAATCGGTTGAATTTTTTAATCATTATAGAAATAATGGTCTATTAAACTATTGTGAAATTAGCTCTCTTATCAACAATTTGGCATAATTTTGTTCTGACATGACATGAAAATTACCCTTTGGAAAATGATTTGTGATTAGTTGTCCTAATCTTTTGATAAATGTTAGAGAGACAAAAAAAAAAAGTGGTTAGTTGATTATCCTTTTCTCAATGTCAAATAATATTAAATCACAATACATATCTTTTATGTATGAAGTAATAAGTTAAAAGTAATTAAATATAAAAATCAGATCACCTTATTATTTCTCTGTCATGTACTTAAACAATCTCTTACAAGAAAAAATATGAATAATCAAGATGATTATTTTGTAGGTGATACTAATAAAATTTAATTTATCTTAATATTTATCATATTTAGTATAAATTAAAATATTTATTTAGTTTTAATATACTTTATTTATTAAAAAACTTGATATGCTATTATTCTGGATATCTAATTTTAATGTCATCTAAATTAGGCTATAATTATCATTTTATTTAGTATAAGTTATTATAAAATTGAATAAATATTAAAAATTTTAATTTTAATAATGCTTATAACCTATTCAAGTTGTCTATGAAGTCTACAAGTCAAAAGTCCTTTCGGTTATTGACCAAGCACAGTTAAAAGACTTCAAAGTTAAGAAACGTAAGCAGCAAAAACGGAACAGTGAGTTGAAGACTGAAGACAGCAGAAATCGAAGGTCGAAGGAGGGTGTGTATCAGACTTTCATGCACGCATCCTCGAAGCGAGTGCGATTCAAGATCGAATCACTTGGGTCAAGTGCCACAGGTCGTCACGTCAGGTCCACAAGCTGACAAAACAGTGCTTTGTCCCCTAGTGAGTCGTGAAAGTTACACGCTCTCAACCTTGCTTCAAATTGAGAGAAAGGGGTCAGACCGACATTCCCCGTATATATTTCCTAAACAGTTTAAGGGAAGGATCTGCTTTGACTCGTTAGCTAAGGTCTGTTGTGATTTGGGTTTGCTGTCTTTAGATAATTTTCTCGGCAAACGAACTTCGAGAATTGTATCAAAGACAGGTTTTTCTTTAAAACCCACATAATCATTTCCTTGTTTATGCAATTTAACGGAGTCTTTGGAGTCTTTTGAGATTGCTGTCTTGTTATTTTTACATGGAATTTCCCATCACCCACCAACAAGTACTAGGTTAACATCTAATGTCATATAATTGCAGAATCATTCGTAATTATATCAGTTTACATATTGGATCAAAAAGAGTATGGCTTCACTTACTGTTTGTAATAATTATGTCATTAATATATTAGCCATTACCATCTTTCTCATGCAAAGCATATCATCACTGACTCTGAAATATAAAATTTTGAATCATAAAGAATTGGTTTCTTTGGAGTGGGTTCCTGGAACTCACTAAACTCTAGGTAGATCTCATTGCAGAAGAAAGAGGATGTTCCGTGATCTACTGCCAATGCAAGCCTCGAGTAAAGCCTTGATCTTCTTCAGTACTCGATGAATGAAGTTGAACTGACCCAGAAGAGATAGAACGTTCTTTTTGCGAAAAACTAAGTTTTTTTTTTGTTTGTTTCAATTATCAGCAGATTCATCTGCAAAAGACGTACCCTTTTGTCTCAATTCCCAATCTGAAATCCTTCTGCTTGGACAACAGAACAAATTGAAGAGTAATGCACTCTGGAATTCTTACTTCAACTCCACTTGCTGATTAATTGGTTAACGATTCCAGGTTCTGCATTCAACGACCTAAGATAAATGATAATAACTGAAGTAACAACTGAAAAAAGCAAAACCTGCTTTTCTAAATCAAGGAAAGAACCTGACACACAGAATTCCATAGTGACATATGACCCGGTATATATACACACGTAGATATAACACTACATCAAACCGAGTCTGTTAGGGCATCAACTTTGAGATTTCCTTACTTCAGACATACAATTCCATTTTCCATGGAAGGATGCTACCTGTGGTCATAATAAGTATTTTCTATAGTTGGCAGGGTGATAAGAAGTGGGATTGTAGTATTTTGACTGAAAATTATATGTTATTGTATTAGAAACACAATTATTCACTTATCATTCTAAACCAAGTTTATCTTTAAAGTTTAAACTATGGAGGAAGATAGCCATATCATAAAAAGAAGTATGAATAAGATCAAAATATTCTAGCTGACCATTAGTGGCACATTTCATTATATATAGCCTGCAAACTACTCTAGTTCAAAAGAGGACGAGATCACACTTTGCATCTTGGAGGTTATGAAATCAGAATTACTTTCTTCTTGACATTCTCAAAGAACCAATTCTTTAACTTAAACAATATGAGAATTTTGAAATGCTTAATTAGTCAATATTAAACATTGTGAAAAGTTCATGGTTACTTTGTAAAAGAAAGAGGGAACTTATGTTCATTGAGACAATTTTGATAGGGCATATTCAAAAGATCTTCTTTCCTTCAAGTTCAATTCAAACGGCTAAAAGCCAATAGCTTGCTGTTCAGAAAGATGATCCTTTTGGCAAGAACATAATTTAATTAATATAAAGTTTCGATTAGCATATATTGATACAATCTCCCAGAAGCCATACACGGCCACTTTGGTATACATGCCAATACATTGCAATCTGGAGCTACATAAAGAAAAAAAGGAAGCCAAAAGAAGAGAAAACATAAAAGACCTACCATTTCTAGGGTTTTCTTTGTAGTAATCTTGAAGAAAGCTAGCAGATTCCTCAATCCAATTTCGAAGTACCCCATCTCGAACGAGAGAATTGGAGAATTTGCTATGAGTACATCCTACTAGTTAACTTTCTGATATTGAAGCTACACTGACAAGAAAAAGTACTGAAGTTTCATCCCACCGTTATCACATAGATAACGAGAAGCAATAATATCTATAATTGGTTGCTCGTGGAAGATGAACTAAAATTAGACAGATCGGTCCAGGCACTACCACTCCAGTACTGATCATTCCCTGGATTAATTCCCAAAAACTGCCTCGACAGATTCAGCTCGTGATTGTCCTCCATTTTCACTGGAGCCAACTGAGTTGCTCCAGAGCTAGACATCTTTGCTCTCATTTGACTCGCCCCACCATAACCTTGAACTTGCTCCATACTACCTTCAAATGGATATAAACCTGAAGAAGATGATGAATCCAACCCACCCAAGAAGGGAAATTGTTGATGGTGCAAGCGCCACTGATCTAAACCTCCTACTGAGAGTAGTGACCCACCAGCACCACCACTACCACCAAGACCAACGCCAGCTAAAGCACTCCCTATTTGAAAATTCAGGTCAGTAGATCCTCCAACTGGAGCTGAAAGGCCTCCATAATTCAACCCCATATCTGCGGATGCATAATCGGTGAGATGATGTAAAGGAGCCATGAATCTTAGTGGAGGAAGCTGTGGTCCAAGGCCCAGTATATCACTTGTTCCGCTATTAGAAGAGACTGTGCTTGTAGAACCTGCAGAACAAGTTTGTCGGTCGCTACTGACAGGAGATTTTGAGCTGTTCCCTTTGCTTCTCTTGTTCCTCCGACAGCCGCCTCCAACTGGAACACTTCTTAGGGCACCACCTCTGGTCCAGTACCTTCTACAGGTTTTGCAGAAGTGGCGAGGCTGTGAGAGGCTGTAATTGTTGAAATAACAAAACTTTGTGTTGGTTGAATCACATCTTGGACATTTCAATGCCGCCTCTGGCATAGGTATGTTGGCCATCCTAGCTCGATCGGCCATTGAACCTGGGCGGATCGAGCCGGCACCCCCGCTTCCATGAGGCTGTAGGGGAGGTAGTTGTGGTGGTGGTGGCGGTTGTGGGGGAAGAAGTTGACTGCTTGAACCAGTACTTGCACCACCAATATGGTGATGATTTGGTTGCTGTAAAAAGAGAGCAAAAGTGCAAAAATCAAATATCTGGTATATTCAAACAAGATATATAGAAACAGAAGTTAGCAAGAATATTTATCTTTTGAACATTTTTTGCTTTATAGCCAAAGAAATCTTAAGGAACAAAAACTGAAGAAAAAACCCTTACTTGCTGAAAGTTGGCTGGATCAAGATAAGGTGGGATGGAAGAAAAAACCATGGTTCCTGAGCTTTCTCCTTTTGTAAAGTTTGATGGGGTTGTGTTTTTTGCTCTCTTTATCTTGGAGGAGAATACTAGTGGAGAATCACATCAACAAGAGGGAGTATTCTTTTTTTAGCAGAGATAGAAGAGAAAGAAAGATAGAAGGTGGAAGTGGAATGAGGAGCTAAAATAAAGCAAGAACCTTTATATGTATATATATACACACACACATCATATGTTATGTGCATTAATGTATAAACTATATAATGCTTTTTTCCTTCTAACCAGCCCTTGACTACCCTTTTTGTTTTATTTATCCTTTGCTTTTTTTAGGGTTTTGAGAAGGCATTTCTTTCTTAACTCATAAGCTTCCTTTGTCATTCTCTCTCGTGCCCTGTGCTTAGAATAAAGACATAAATTAGTGACCTAATCTTGCATGGAAAAAGTTTATGTACAGAAGCCTGTTTGCTTAGCCCCCAAAAATATGTGCTATTCATATTTCAACGATAATACAGCCACTAAAAATTTGGAGAAACTTTGTAGTAAGTAACTTTACTCTTATTTAATAGAGAGTTCTTTTCGAAAGAATATGATATACATTTGATTAATCACATCCTACCGATAAGATCAGAAATAAAATATTTAGTTATTAAAACTCTTATTTGATAATAATAAGAGGTAAAATAAAATTTTCATAAATGAAATATAGTGTAACAACAAAAACATTCAATTTACATTGTAAAATTTAAAAAAATTTGGTAATACGCGATATTATCCTACTTAACACAGATGTTGTGTGACTATTACAAGTGAAATATATGCTCAGAAATTTATAACTTTAAGGTTTATAAGTTCTACAGAATCTCGTGTAATTATAATAAGATAAATTAAGTTATGGGTTTGATGGAAAAGAAATGTTAATAAAAGAAAAAGGGAAGCTTATTGGTGTGCTTTGATGGTGTGTACATCAGTCGATGTGTCCCCGACCGGACGAACCTTTTTCCGGTCTGCTCTGTTCCCTCTCCCACTCCTAGCTTTACTTTGCATGGGAATATATTATATATGTGTGACATAACATAGCTAGTCCTACTCTCCATTCTAGGCGCGTGACTTGCAAGCCCCAATCTATGTTGGTCAATGGTCATGGTCCTGCATTAGTGATTAAAGTAAGTCATTATTAACTAATTAATGTGTTTGTTTTGTTTTGTATTGAGTTGGTGGCCACCTTCTAAACTTTTGTCGGTTTGATTGAACAAGAACCAGTCCAAGCTCAGGTTAGGGTTGTACGGATGGCCCAAGATCCATTTTGAGCTTAAGAGACTCTCAAGTGACTGTTTTGTTCGTGTGGCTTCTGGTCTGGGTGACTCCAATTTGGGCTCCAGTGGTTCACTTGCCTACTTCTTGCGATAAGCTCCTCCATTGAAGTTTGGTTTTGAACTTGGTGGGTCACTTTCTTGTCATGCAAACCTACCATTTTTTGTGTTTCAACATCTGGTAATTGTGCTTAATGTGTAGGCTATCACCAACTGTATACTGAAGTTTTTGATCTGAAATTTTCAGAATATAGAAGTTTTGCTTCAAGTTTCTTCCCATTCTCGCCAAGATTGATTGAGGACAAAAAGTAAATGATCAAAGCTTTGGATAACACAAAGTCGAACTAGATCTTATCGTCAATCCAAACTATCAGCATCAGGCAAACCTTGTTTGTGATCAGAACTAAAAATCCGTAGCGGCTAATATTTTACCAAACTTTTCAATTTTATCATAGCAGTCTCTGGCATAAACAAAAACGAAATTAATTAAAAGTGAAATAATAAAAGACACCAAAAATTTAATAACGCAGTTTGACATTTCTTGCCTACATCTGCGGAGCCCTCACCTAGCTTAACCACTTTCATCGAAGTACAATAGATTTACCCAAAATTTTATTGAGCCGACACTACTCAACCCTTAATACTATCTCTCAACCTTACTTCCCGTGAAAGATTTTCACACCCAATAACACGACCGACTCATGTTAACCTCGTCAGAGAATTTTTCTCTAGTACTCGTAATGAAAGACAATTAATAAAATAATTAACGAACAACTTAAGTGATTAAAATAGCTAGAAATGAAAACGAAAACACTTGAGACAAAAGAAAAGAACAACTTTTCGAAAAGTTAAACTCTACTAAAATAAATCTGGATGCCGTCGCAACAACAATAGGAAAGCAGTTCACCCAAGAGCCACTCCACAAATCTTTCTCAATTCAGCCTCCAACAAATTAAATGGACATTACGCACATCACACAAAGCACTCACGCACAAGACATCAGCTGTAAGTCTTCAATCAAAAAACACTCCCTTGTGTATTTCCAGAAAATCACTTTAATTCATAATGAAATTTGCGGCAATACTTTCCAGCCACAACATCATCTACGCATACTATCAGGTTAAAAACACGCAAACTCCACTCACTGCACACCCACAACACTCACGCAATTTTTGCAGTAAATCTCATACATTCCTCAAGCCACAGACTTGTATATAACTAGCTAAAAAACAACACACCTACAGCACTCACTTCATGCACACACCTGCACATGCACTCACAAAAATATAATGCAAGCCTTATTTCAGTTATTCACCAAAAGATAACAACTTATGTTTCTGCCGCAAGTTTAATGATGACTTGCATATTCATGCATATTTCAGCATAGTTATTTGTCACATTTTGTATGCTTTTATGTGGGTTTTGTGTGTTTACATATTTCACGTGAAGCTATTAGAAATGGTAAAAAATGTGATTGATTTGGAGCAAAAGAAATATTGGTGAAGTCTGGATGCTGAAATACCACATGGCCATATCGTAATCTGTAGCTGTGCTGCAGAATTTATAAGTCGACAGAATTATGGGCTAGCCGTGTTGAAACTCGAGCCCAATGGACAGAATTCACTCCTGAGTATAATGACACTATCAGAATAGATTTTGGCACAAGATGGGGGCCCTTGTTTGATTATTAGCCTCCAAATTAAGAGAGTATTTAAGGAGTCTTTTGAGAAAAATTAGGTCAAGCGTTGTTTTGGGGCCAAAATAGCTTTTCTCTTTGACGTGTTTTGAGATAGTTATGACTGTAAAACGTGGACAGTCAAGAAAACTCATGATTTTCTCTATTGTAATGAGTAGTTAAACTCCCTCTAGTCAAAGTACATAGATGTTTAATTGTTAGCCAATTCATGAGACTTATTATGTTTATTGTTTTTGTTTATTTCGAATATTTACTCAATTTCTATTTTATTATTATTATGTTGATTGAGCAATGTGGCCAGTTGTTTGATTTGCATAATGATATACTGTTGAATAGTAGGTAAATCTGTGATTGCCGACCTATCAAAGTAGCGAATTAACTTGATTATGAAGTTAATGAAATTGGGTAATCTAGTTTAAAGGACATACGGCGTTTTCGATGTGCATTGGCTAGGATAGAGGTCTTTTCGTGTTTAATGCTGCCATAGATTAAGCTTCGTCAGAGAGTTTCTCAGGAGTTGTCTAGTGGTTAGGGAAATAACTGTTAGGGCATCCCAGGGGTCATCGAATAAATAAGAAAAGGTTGGTTACTGAGTGCGTCACCTGTAGCTATAACTCTTCTATTTGAATGAACGAAGAACATCCTTAGTGTCTATGATCGAATTGCAAAATTAAACTGAAATGTATCTTAACTAAGCTTTTATCTCATTGTCTTTAGTCTTTTATTTTTACTGCTTTCGTGATTATTTTTCGTGATCATTAAATCAATCTCAAATTATATTTATTTAATTTTCCTGCTTCTGACAAGTAAACAAATCTGCACTGATCTCTGAAGTTCGACCCTGCTCACTATTATATTATTTATAATATTTTGTGGAAAAGGAAATTATTTTTGTTGATTTGACACCCACCATTTAATGTGTTAAATATCTCCTCTAACAGTAACAACGTATAGTGTTTGGCAGAAAACCCTTCGTATATGTAGGTAAAAATACTACAATACTCTTAAACAATCCTTTAACAAATTAACTCCTATATAAGGTAGAATTTTATTCTATCTACAAAATTATCCAACTGATATTTAAATTCAAACTTAATAAAAAAATGTTAATTTAAAAATATACTAAAATAAGATAAAATAGATATATTTAACGTATATCCGACAATAACTACTACTATTATTAGTACGCTTGTCGACAGAAACAGAAGCTCTACAAACAGGACAACTAGAATGATAATTCAGCCAATTAGTGATACAAGAAGCATGAAAAGAGTGGTTGCAAACGGAGAAAGACGAACGGAACACTCGCTGCCAATTTCCTTCACATGGGTTTCCTTCTGATACTTTTACCATCTGAAGCAACCCCTTTAGTATCTGTTGCTAAAGGGTTGTTTTCTTTGTTGACAGAGATCAGGTCACAGGTGTCATCACGGTTGTTCCGTCCCGTGAACGATGCCGGAGGGCAATTGATGGAGAAGAAAACAGTGTAGACCAGAGCTGGGATTGTGATGACGGCGATGAGTCCGAGAATGAACTCAAGACCTGATAAATCTAAACTACGTGGTAGTGCTGGAAATGGAGGTGGTTCAGGTGCTATGTAAAGTATTGGCGAATGTTACATTGAAGTTCAAGAACTGGAAAGAATTTGCTCCCTACTTCTATTCCACATATATTTGCACATCAGTTATGGGGTTGGGAAGGGAAAACAGACAGGAAAAGCCCTGGCTTGAAATTGGTTGAGGCCGAAAGCCTTCTCTGTATGCATGCACATGGTAATAACTAATGAACCATATATTATTTGAAAAATGTTTTTTTTGACGCTAAGTAAATATTAATAATCATCAGTACTATAAACAATAAAAATATTATTTTAATATAATAAAATTATTCATTTAATAACAATAATCAATAATAATTTCTAAATCGAAGTGGGAATCTTTTGAGAGTGAGGTTCAAATGACTCAATTCCAAAAACGCAAGCCAAAAGGAGCTCTAAGAAAAGACACATCTCCCGTGTTTATTTCCCTTTCAGCTTTAGATTCCCATACAATTTGCAAAACATACTAAAAGAAAAACCTAAAGTAAATTTGATTTCAAGAAATTACAAAGAAACTTTGGAGTATTATAGAATTAATCCATAAAGATAAGGTCTATAATGTGGGACATTAAGTTCAAAAAACTTAAAGATGGTATGATTCATCTGAGGAAGAATCATCATGAATGATTCCTAAATTTGACATTAAAACAAAAAGGAAAGTTTTAAAAGCTAATATATATCATATATAGAGGGCATTTTTTCGGGGTGAAAGTTAATGTTTTAAAAATCGGACTGAAATTTAAACTAATAAGACAATAATTTAAGATTTAAAAGGTTTAACGGCTATTAAGCTGTCATAAAATTTGATAAAGATTGAATAAAATTAAAGAATTTGAAATATGATTGAAAGAGCCTTATTTATAAAAGAATTTAAAATTTAATTAAAAATATGTGGTTAAATAAAAACTAATTGAATTATTTTAATTTTTAAGAACTTACTAATTTAAGAAAGTTGATCGATTAATTAATAAATTGACCTGTTTTTAAAATTAAAAGTTATTAAAGTAAATCAAACTGAAAATTTAAAAATCAAACAAAAAATTATATGATCCAAGATTTTTTTAATTAAATCGAAAGAACCGGTTGAATTTTTTAATAAAGTTATACTAAGGGCCATGCCCTCAAGGAAATCGGCATAGAAGAATGAGAGATGTATATTCATTGCACTACTGATGTTGGTTTCAGTAATCATGCACTTGGAAGGGAATAAGAATATCCAGTTGCAAGTCTTGTCGGAGATGCAAACAAAATATCCTTACAACACATGTGAAATGAATATTTGTAAATGAATTTAGGGAAAAAAAAACAAGATTTTTAATTACAAACCACAATTATCGTAATTTATTGTAATTTGTCATAAATACATCCACACATGTATTTACTATAATTATTATAATTATCTGCAATTCTATATAATATGTAAATTACAACTTAAAATTACGAGGAAAAGCAAGCTAGCTAGTTTAATTTAAATTGGGTGCTCATAATTTGTGCTATAAAACTTAGATAATACTTCCACTCTTTTGCCACTTCAAGCATCGAAGTGACAATTTGGCATGTCTCACTTTGTTCAGATAAGTTGTTTCACATCCAAAACTTCACACATTCTTTAAATGTTTTGGTAGTGCTTGAATATTTGTCGGGTCTCAATTTGAAGGGGATTGGGAGAAATTATGCTAGATTCAAGTGTAATCATATAGAAGTAGGGCATCATATTTCAACTTAAAACTTTCAAACAATAAAAGGATTTGAGAAAGTGAAACAGGATTGAATCCAAAGGAACTCATATACACTTATATACAAGCAGGACATTATATATTAACTCAACTTTAAAGCAATTAGTTGTAAATCCTATTTTTGTATATAACTCACTTTATTTTTATATCTCTTTCTGATATAAAATTACTCCACTTGTGAATTTCTAATGGTCATTTTGGTGTAAATTGGCTTTGTGATACAAATAGGATCACAAAATGCAACCAATATATGTCAGGTTCACCACTGAGAAGCTAGCTGTTTTAATAATTGAGTTTCAAAAGAAAGATGTGGCTATTCCTTTCCTATCAATCCCTTCCAATTTTGTGGTTTTTTATTGAAAATTTAAAAGGATATAGTTTCGCACAAATTATGAATCAACCACAGCAACTATAAGTTTTTTGACAAATACGAAATAAAACCAAATACGAAATAAACAAATCAACACCTGAGATTTGGTAACGCAATTTGACACACCTTATTTACGTCTGCGGGATCCTCACCTATCTTAATCACTTTCACCAAAGAACAACAATAGTTTTACTCAAAGTATTACAAAGCTGACTCACTCTACCCTTGACACTATCCCTCGTTCTCATAATTCGTGAAAGAAAATTACTCTTAATTAGACGACCATCTCGTGCTAACCTCAACGGAGGTTTTTCTCAACAATGATTGTTAATAAAGATGATAATATAACAACTCAAGTGATTGAAACAATAAAGATACAAACAAAGACAGCACTTAAAGATAAAAAACAACTATCCTAAATATCTTGCCTTATCAACGAAAGAATGAGAAGTTTTCCACCAAGAAATCTATTGTGAACCTTCAATATCGTCTCTGAAGCATCCCACGCATAGCAGCCGTAAAAACTCATCAAATAAACAAACGTTTCATCACCAAAATGTCATACAATCACGGCTGCATATACCATAAAAAATCTGCACGTTTTTCCTCTCAAAGAACTACAAAGCAGCTGTCCAAAAGTCACGGTTTATGCATGTAGAACACAACCACAAAAGAATACACAAAGAATTCATATGTTTCATCACCGAAAAATGTCAAAAATACATCTGCACAATTGACAAAATTACTTAACGTTTTCCCCCTCAAAAACAACTAAGCAGTAATTCAATTATATATCCACATATGCAGAAACGCAACTACTAAGAATAGCTTAATATAGCATATAATTGCTCCCCAAAAACAAAGAAAATGCAACTACGAAATTGATGAATTTGTAAGGATTTTTAATCAAACATGTGGGCTTATATGTGTATAATTGTGTATAAAGGCTATCATATAAAGTTGAGCCCTATTAATTAAAGTGATTTAATATGGTTATCATATTTTGGGCTTTATGTATCTATTGTAAGTGTGAGCTTTATATGTGTAGAGAGTGGATTATAATTTCTAGTTTTATGATGAGTCAAACACTCAAAGTGGAAATTAGATTAGGGTTTTTCCCTAATAAAAATAGTTATCGTCCTTAAATTAAACATATAAATAATTCTTTTCAGACATCCCATCATCAGAGAGAAAACAGAGAGAGAGGAAAACTCTGAAGAAAGGGTACGTTCTAATTTGGAAGACAAACCGCAAGACTCTAGTGTATATTTCACAATGAATCTTGGCTTTAAGGGGATTAATAAAGACTAACAAGTGGTGTCAGAGCAACTTTCATATTAGATCATTGAGAATTTTTTTGTTTAATTGTTTGTCTTTCGATTAGAGTATCTTTCGTTTCTTTTCTTTGAAGCTGGTTATTGGCATATACGATTATGTTTAGGTTGTCTCATAGACTCAAATTTGGTTATTTCGTATATGCGTAAGGTTTAATTCCTTGATTTGCAACAAAACAAAACAAAACAAAAAAAAGGGAGCGAATTGTTGTCTATTTCGGTGGATTAATTTTTTTTAAAGCTTTTAATGGCTTTCAAGAACAAGAATGTTTCTGTCTATTGTCTTTTAATACGTAAAGCTTTGGTTTTAAGTTTTGATCATTGGATAATAACTAAAAACTACTTTATTTGGTTTTACAATTTTACCATTATATAAAGACAAGAATTACCTTTATTTGGTTTTATTGTTTAACCATGTCATTGATAAAACATAAGCATTTTTTCAAAGCTTTATATATACTGCGTGATTCAAGATTTAGATAAAGATCAGAAACAATCCTAAAGTTTTATCATCTTAGAAAGTTTTCAATTCATACTTGTTAGTATGCATGTTATGGATTAATATTATGATGGATGAGTTTTGGGATTCAAAATTTATAATTTCTGGTTTGATTTATAAAATTTTGACCAAATTCTCAATTTGAGCTGACAGAATTGTCAATGTCATAACATCAAGAAATTAGAGTTATGACGCTTTTATACAATTTATACAAAATTTGGGTATTTTAATTTCAAATTTTGGTAATTTAAAAAATATATAGCATTTGAAATTAAATTAATTGAAGTAACATGTTTCCAAAGCAACCTCTCTTGTGAAAATTAATTTAACTTAGAATGTTAAAAAGTTTTTTGTGTATGCTATTGATGCAAATATTGACTGGTCCAAAGGAAAGTTAATATTTGGCCTGAATTGCATATATACTTGTGGTGGTAAATATGTGGCAATTATTCAGTATAATATGTGAACATTAAATCGGTCCAAAGAAAGGTTTATTGTTTGACATGCCTTATTATCAGTGTTTGATCACTACACCAATGTACCACTTATAAGTTAGTATTTCTGTCCAAAGACTAAATATTAATTTTGTGCTAGGTATCTTGTGATGAGGTCCTACCATCATCTGTATATAATTAATTTGGCATATTATAATGTTGTTATGTGAGTAATTAGAATTTGTTTGGTTTGTTCTCTATTCAGTTCATGGTTCTGCTGCAAATATATCTGCTAGTGTTAATTCCATTCCTATGCTCAATGGCACCAATTTTAAGTCATGGAAGGAGAATGCTTTGATTGTTCTTGGAGTCATGGATTTAGAGCTTGCTTGGTGAGAGTACCTCTGATCAAAAGAGGGAGATAGAAAAGTGAGAAAGGTCGAATCATATGAGCTTGATGATCATGAAACACGCCATTCCAGAAGCTTTTTGGGGACTATTTCTGATTAGATTACTACGGATAAGGGTTTCCTTGAGGATCTTAAGAAAAGATTTGCCAAAAATGAAAAGGCTGAAACAAGTACACTTTTGGCAAAGCTTATCTCAATGAGGTATGTAGGAAAAGGAAACATAAGAGAGTACATTATGGAAATGTCTCACATTGCTTCAAAATTGAAAGCACGTAAGTTGGAATTATCCGAGGACTTGTTAGTGCATCTGGTTTTGATATCTCTTCTGACACAGTACAGTCAATTCAAGATGAGCTATAACTGTCAAAAAGAGACATGGTCTCTTAATGAGCTTATCTCACATTGTGTCCAATAAGAGGAAAGGTTGAAGCATGATAAGGCAGAAAGTGCTCACTTAACCACAACATCTAAGGACAAAAGGAACAAAGGAAAGAAATCTAAGGAAGCTGCGATTCCAGCAACACAAAAGAAATAACAAAAGGATGGAAATCCAAAAGGTTGTTTCTTTTTTGACACTGAAGGTCATGTAAAGAAACAGTGTGCCAATTATCATGCATGGCATGCAAAGAAAGATATGTTTCTTATTTTGGTTTGTTCCAAGGTTAATTTGACTTCAGTACCTAGACACATATGGTGGTTAAATTTTGGTGCAATAACTCACATCAATGTGTCTATGCAAGGTTGCCTGAGTTGCCGAAAACTATATGATGGTGAAAGATACATCTATGTAGGTAATGGCAAGTCAGTAGAAGTCAAAGCAATAAGGACTTTTAGATTATTGCTAAGAACTAGATTTTATTTGGATTTAGTTGAGACTTTCGTTATACCGTCTTTTAGACGAAATTTGATTTCTATTTCTGCTTTGGACAAATTTGGTTATTGTTGTTCATTTGAAAATGAAACATTTAGTCTCTTTCAAAATTCAAATTTGGTTGGTGCCGATTCTTTATTAGGTTGCAATAATCTATATATTCTTGACACTAATGCTTCATTTAATGAAGCCTTGCATGTGGGTACACAAAGTTTAAAGCGTAAATTAATTGGAGAGAATTCTGTCTTGTTGTGTCACAAAAGATTAGGTCACATCTCCAAAAGGAGAATTGACAGACTTGTGTCCAAAGGAATTCTTGATCCCTTTGATTTTACAGCTTTTGCTACTTGTGTTAATTGAATTGAGGGGAAACAAACAAATGTTAGGAGATTGGGTGCCAATAGGGCTTTAGACGTCTTAAAACTTATCTATATGGATATTTGTGGACTATTCCCTGCGGCTTCTTAGAATGATCAACCATATTTTATAACGTTCATAGACGACTTCTCAAGTTATGGCTACCTTTATCTCATCCATAACAAATCACAGTCTTTGGATATGTTAAAAAACTTTAAGGTTGAAGTTGAGAACCAACTCAACAAAAGGATTGAAAGTGTCAGATCTGATCGTGGTGGTGAGTATTACGGTAGCTATGATGGATCAGGTGAACAACGTCCAGGTCCGTTTGCTAAATTCCTTAAGGAATGTGGTATTGTCCTACAGTACGCTATGCCAGGTTTGCCTAGCATGAAAGGTGTTGCTGAAAGACGAAACAAAACGCTCAAGGATATGGTATGGAGTATGATTAGTCATTCTACCTTTCCAGAATCACTTTGGGAAAAAGCACTAAAGACCACAGCATATATACTCAACAGAGCTCTAACTAAAGCAACTGATAATACCTCATATAAACTTTGGACAGGAAAGAAGCCTAGTTTAAAGCACTTGCACATTTGTGGATGTCCAACTGAGGCAAGTCTTTATAGGCCAAGTGAAAAGAAACTTGACTCAAGGACTATCAGTTGTTACTTTATTATATATTTTGAAAGATCCAGGGGTTACAAGTTTTATGATCCCACTACTAAGGCAATTTTTTAGACAGAAAATGCCCGATTTTTTTAGGATGTTGAGTTTGTGAGGGGAGAAAGGATTAACGACTTTGTTTGTGAAGAGGGACACGATAAAATTCCTTTAATTGCTATTAACACTGATCAGGGTCATGTTTTCATTCCTGACATTGTTCAAGAAGCAATTCTGAATCAAGACAATGTCATGGAAACTCCTCTCCAAGTTCAACAACTTGTTCCAGAAGAATAAACTCTACAATCTTAACAACTTATGCCATTAAGGAGATCCACTAGAGAGAGGAGAAGTGCAATTCCAGGTGATTATGTTGTATTTCTTCAAGAACATGAAGTTGACATTAGTATGGTGGAAGATGGTCCAATCAACTTTCGTTAAGCCATGGAAAGTTCTAACTCTCAAAAGTGGAATGATGCCATGAATGAAGAGATAAAGTCCATGAAGGACAATGATGTTTGGGACCTTTTACCATTGCCTAAAGGTGCGAAACTTATTGGTTGCAAATGGATATTTAAGACCAAGAAGGATTCGAAAGGCAACGTAGAAAGGTACAAGGCTCGTCTTGTCGTAAAGGGCTTTACACAGAATGAAGGCATTGATTATAAAGAGACTTTCTCTCCTTTTTCTTCGAAAGACTCTTTCAAGATAATAATGGCATTAGTGACACATTTTGATCTTGAGTTACATCAGATGGATATTAAGATAGTGTTTCTCAATGGTGACATTGATGAGACGATTTATATGGTGAAGCCAGAAAACTTTGTGACAAGAGATGCAAAGCAAATGGTTTGCAAACTAAAGAAATCCATCTATGGACTCAAACAGGCATCTCGTCAATGGTATTACAAATTTCACCAACTTGTCATCTCGTTCGGTTTTGATATGAACTTGGCTGATGATTGTATATGCCATAAATTCAGTAGGAGTAAGTACATTTTTCTAGTTTTATATGTCGATGACATATTGCTTGCCACTACTGATATAGGCTTATTGCATGAAACTACGAGATTTCTGTCAAAGGAATTTGAAATAAAATATCTTCGTGACGCCTATTTTGTTTTAGTGATTCTGATACATCGGGAATGTTATCGAGGTATTCTTGGATTATCACAAAAGAGCTATATCAAAAAGGTACTTAAAAGGTTTAGCATGTAAGATTGTAAACCAGGTGATACCCTATGTCTAAAGGAGATAAGTTCAGTTTAAGTCAATACCCCAAGAATGACTTTGAAGCTAAGGAAATGCAGAAGATTCCTTATGCTTTAGCTGTTGGAAGTCTAATGTATGCTCAAGTTTGTAAGCGTCCAGATATTGCATACATTGTTGGAATGCTAGGGAGATATTTAAGTAACTCGGGATTGGATCATTGTAAAGCATCCAAACGGGTCATGTCGTAATTGCAGAGAACGAAAGATTATATGCTTACATACAAAAAATCGAATAAGCTGGAGATCATTGGTTATTCTGATTACAATTGTGCTGGATGCTAAGATAGTAAGAGATCCACTTCAGGCTGTATCTACCTATTTACTATATATTCGAGTGCTAAGCAGACACTATAGCTTCTCCACTATAGTAGCGGAGTTTGTAGTGTGTTATGAGGCATCCAACCACAAGATATGGCTGCGAAATTTTATTACGGGGCTACACATTTTGGACTTTATTGAAAGACCAATTAAGTTATTGTGTGATAATAACTCGTTAGTGCTATATTCTAATAACAATAGGAGCTCGACAAAATCTAAGCACGTTGACATCAAGTTCCTAATTGTTAACACTACAAGAAAATCACATAATGGCATCGGAATATTACCGACAGAAGGTAAAAATTCTGTCGGAATATAGGTGTATTAGCGATGAAAAATACATCCGTCGGCAATACTGTAGGTAAAACTTTTGCGCAAAATCTCCGACAGCATATAGCAAAGCCCAAACTCACAGCATCGGGAAAAAGTGCAGGAAACGTTCCCGTAATTTAATTGCTACGCCGATTTACCCACGATTAACATACTGTCAGAACAAAGATAGAATTACCGATGGAAAAATGTTCTGTCGCAATATCTACTGGCTTATTTACTGACGAAATGCTCCTTCCATTGGTAAATTGTTAACAAACGTCGTAGTTTCGATGAAGACGAACGATAAGCATAAATCACCGACGAAATGGGTTGTGTCCGTCGGTAAATGTTTCCAGGAAACCTAGTTTGCCGACAGAATTGTCATTCCTTCGGTATCTGAAATTTGACCAGGTTAAGTTATCGATGTTTTACCGACGGAATATTGTGTCCGTTGGCAACTGTCGGTTAGAGGACGGATGGAATTATTGTTCCGTCGGTATTTGAGTTTCCACCGTATTAAATTGCGGCTCTTTTACCGATGGAATGGGCTTGTTTGTTGGTAACTGTGGGCGGATGCGTCTTCTGGAAACCTAGATTACAGACGGAATGTTGTGTTCTGTCGGTAATCCAGCACCTATAAGTAGGGCGCCGACCCCCTCCCTTCTCCTTGAGCCTTCATTTCTCCTCTCCTCACAAACCATTCGGTGAAGAGTTTTCCGACTCCTTCCCTCGCATTTTCCGATCGTTTTTTGATTATTGTCTTACTCACCATGCGTTGTTTGAGGTAAACTCTCTTATAAGTGTATTATTTCTACAAGAAAACATGTTTTTAGTGTTAAACGTGAATGTTTGGTTATATTGAGATTATACATATTGCGTATGAAGTGTTCGATTAAATGTCTTTTATGATTTTTAAAATATTTTTTTGTAATTTTTGTATTAATTTGAGAATTTGAATATGTAAGTTTGATAAAATGTTTAATGTGAAGTTTTAATTTATCGAATTTAACATTTAA
>JANZXR010000004.1:32475466-32496116 GCA_027575705.1 Erythroxylum echinodendron | reverse complement strand
GATGATGTATATACTGATATTTTGGAGAAATGAAAAGAGGATTTGGTTTTAAAATTTTGTGAATTTACATTACTGATTCTTATTCTTTTAATGTATGAGATGCCATGTGGAGTTCCTTAGTGATTGTATGTAGCGCTCCGTTATCTTAGGATATGTGTCGGAATGACCTACGGGCGTTACGATGCGTACCCTAGGATAATGGGGTGCCACACTACACATAAACTTGACCTTTAACAGTATCCATAGAACATATTAAAAAAACTCTACAACTGTTGTAGAGAGGATTAGACAAAAAGTGATAGCTTCTATAGAGTTTAAACCTATTTATAATAGATTTGAAACTTGTAATAATTTAATTGAAATAAAATTATAGTTAATTCTATTTAAATAATAATTAGGCCTAAATAAGATCCAATATCTCATATTGGTCCTTATTTATTAAATATCTCATATTTAATTCTAAAGTTTCTCAAACTTTACATTTAAGTTTAACTTGATTAAAACATCTTTTCTCTCTTAAACTCATTTTTTGTGTGTGACCTATTAAGCTCCTAAATATGTTGGCAATGAGCATAAATTATAACCATAAATCATATTTAGGATTAGATAAATTAAAATCCTTTATTTCATCCTTAATTCTCTAATTAAATAATTTATATCCATTGATCATCTTAGTGTCTAGCAATGTATCATGACTATTCAAATATTTATAAATGATAATTTTATTTTAACTAACTTTTCGTGGATAATTTTTTATATAATTCAATCATTTCATCATATAATGTTACATTATACATAGAACATGGAACTAATGTTGGATCCCGCTTTTAGGATTTTTATATTTTTATTTTATTTTATTAAATTATCAAGCATGAAAATATATTAGAATTTATGAATTTGGAATTTTTGGAGTTTAATGTGGTATATTATAAATTTTCTAAGATGATATGAAATAAAGAAGGAGTTAGTAGGAATTTTATGAATAAGGAAGGGCAAAATTGGAAACTCAAAAAGATTGTCTTAAATGAATAAGACAAAAGAAGAAGGAGTCGTGAGTGTGTAGGAAATAAGAGAAGGAGAGTCGTGAAAAACCTAGAAGGAAAGAAGAAAGAAAGAAAGAAAAGAGAAAGAAGAAGAAGGAAAAGCTTAGGTGAGTTCTTTGTTTAGTTTTTCTTGTTCTAATAGAGTAAGGAAGTAGAAAAAGAAGGTTTTATGTGAAGAAAATGAAGAAAGAAGTAGAAAGAAGTAGGTTTTAATATGAAGAAGATGAATATGATGAAGATGGAGAGAGAAAGAAGAAGAATAAGAGGATGGTGTTATCTTTAGATTTGCATAGATCTTAGTTTTCCTAGTTAGATAGAATCAAGAATAGGTTAAGCTTAAGTTTATTTATGGATAGTATGTAGCTTCATGCATGTGGTTGATGAAATGAAATATGTTGTCTTAGGTAATCAAGAAAATCACCAACAAGAGCAAGGAGAAGACCAAGTTTGATTTTGGAAAAATATCAAGTTAAATAGGTGGGTAATATATTTATGGTTTTGTGATGATGAGCTAATATTCATCTGTATGTATGATAACTATGCTTGTTTTATTTTCTATGAATGTATATCATGTTGTTTGGTGAGGATTTTGTTACTTTGTGTGGATGAAAAATAGAAAATTTAAGAAGCATGAAAGCATGAATATATTATGAAATGAATGCGCATTGGAAAATCTGTTATGTGGGCGAGAGAGAAATCTGTTTCGTTAGTCACGTGCACTATGACCTATAGCCTTCTCCCGACTGCCCGCTTGTGGCCACAAGATCCTGAGAAATCGAACGCGTTTGGTTTCATGGTGTAAACTTCGGTTTCGCCGTTTCGTTCCATAGAACTCTCGAGCCATTGTGATGTGCATTGCATTTTTGAATATATTAACTATGATGAATTTTGGAGTGTTGTGATTGATGATATTTTTTTTCAGCCAATATGTTCTTTATAATGGTGTGCTGCATTATGATTGTGAATATTTATATATGTCGTGTATGGTTCATTATAAATGACTATAAACATATTAGCCATTGAGCTTTCAGCTCACCCCATTAATTTTCACTCCTCAGGTGAAGAATCAGCAGAGTATAAAAGATCCTTGAAAGTGTTTGGCAAACTCCAAGAAATTCAAATTTTTGTAATTCAGTTAGTATGGAGCATTTCTAGAAGCATATTTGCATCAGCATCTTTGTATATATTTGTAAATATGATACTGTCATGGCAGTGTGAAATGAAGTATGAAATGTGTATCAATTTTGTTGTTGCAAATGAACAGTGAAAAGGGACAATGAAAGTTGACAGAAAATGCAGAAATTCTTCTGATATATGTATGTATAGTTATGTATGCAGAATTTTCTTCTACTATTAAGTTAGCTTGTGTTGAATGTTGTGGCATATTTGGCTGAACTTATTTGATTTAAATTGTGTATCAAAGGAGTTTTGATATGTAGGGATTTTAATGTTGGTTTGGGTCATGTAAATTAGCAGTAGAATTGTTAGTAATCGGATGAGTGATAATAGGGAAATCAATAGAATAGTGATCTGAAACTTTGGAGATTAAACTGCATTGATATAGGCAGAATTAGTCTAAGTAGTCTTCACAAACGTTGTATATAATTCTTGTAGCTTTCCAATGGTATCAAGATCAAAATTTTTGGACTTCATATGTGAAAGTTATGGCTTCTAAAAAATAGCAGAAATTGTACAAGGGGGTCAATTTTTAGCAGAAATGGAAAATTTCTCTTGAATGATTAAACTGTATCGATACAGGTCGAATTAGACAAAATTGTCTTCATAAACGTTTTAGGACTTGATCTTAGCTTTCCAACTATATATAGTTTGTAATTTTTTTATTTCTGTATTGAAAGATATGATACTTAGAAGTAAGGATACCTGATTGGAAAAAATCGCGATCGTGAGGTGGTGCGATCACGACAGTGTGGATTTTCACAATTCGCGATCACGACCAGCCCAAACTCACCAAATTCGAGACCGCGACCAGATCGCGATCGCTAGACTCCCTATTGTCCAAAAATTCACGATCGTAATACAGTATGATCGCGACACTCATCCTTCCTCTGTTTCCCTTCCACACCCGTAACATGTTATTAATTATTTTTTTTAAAACACTCAAACCTTTGTTATTTGTTTATTTTTGCTATGGAAAATTCTAAATTAAATTGTTGAGTATTATTTTTACTTTTCCTATGAATTTTATTTAGTTAATATAATTACTATTTATTTCTTTTATTTGATATTATCCCTTAATAATTTTATTAATAGTTAATTTTTTGTTTAAATCATTTTTGTTTTTGAATAATTTAATTTTATGCCCATAAATTATTCTATGATCCCACACGAATTTTCCTTGCTTAGTCCTTAATTAAAGTTAAATGTTATAATTTATTTATTGATAATTAATTCAAATAAATTCCCAGTGGTGACATGTAGTCGCTATAAAATCTGTACAGGGACCGGGGCCAACATTAGTACTAAAAAAAGGTGGATATAGTTTTATATAGATTTAAGATCTAATTTTCATTGTTTGTTTGGATTGCATATGTTGTGTTTGCCTCAATTTTGTATGTTAGCCTTCGTCCCACATTATTTGCGGAATAGGCCTTAAGTATTTGGTCTCTTATATAAATAGTCCTTGTACCATATTGGCTAGATAACATAAGACTTTTGTCTTTAACTCCTATATAATGAGTCTAGTGGTGGCTTTTAGAATATGAGTTACTACTTGGTGGAGGATAGTAATACAAGTGTTTGGCCACCTTATTTGTCAAAGAGTTTTTGTACTCCTTCTTTATAGTGAAGAATTTTTCTGGCTTGCTGCTCGAGATTTTCCACATGTTGAGGTCTTCCTCATAAGTTTCTATGTCCCTTTTATTTTGTGCTTGCATTTAAAAGTCTCCCTTCTATTAGGTGTTATTTGGTGCTGTTTTTTATTTGCTTTTTTGTCAGTATAATTCTTTTAGGTAGTAGTCATCTTAACAAATTCGTATCAGAGCAATGATGGCTTCAGCATCGACAAAGTTAGATATTCCATCACTCACGTATAGCACAAAGTTTTCTTTGTGGTAAATCAAGATGAAAGCAATCCTTATTAGTCTTGATTTGGGTGAGGCACTACTTGGGGTGGAAAAGATGTTTGGTTCAAACCTAGAGAAGGAGAGGAAGAATTTGAAGGCAATCGTTGCTAGTTTATGGTTGAAGCTAAAATCACTTCTCATGATAAAGTGTCTAGCAAATCGCTGCTAAGTGTAGGCTGTACTTGCATAAATTACCAAAAGGTAAGTCTGTTAAACTACATATTGAAGAATTCAAGGAGATTATCAAGTTGTACCTCGACAGAGGTTGATTAAGGAAGCAAATTTTGTTGGGTTTGCTTTTGTAGCTGTTGAGGAGAAAGAGTTTTTTTTAGCCTACTAGTTATAAGGATGCAACTACCTGTCCAAAAGAAATGGAATCACTTTAAAAGAATCACACTTGGATTCTAGCAAAATTACCAAAAGTAAAAGAGCAGTCAAGTGTAAATGGGTGTTCAAGAAAAAAGACAAAATTTTCAAAATTGAAGAACCGAGGTGTAAAGCTAAAATTGTTGCCAAAGGATTTAGTCAGGTACCGAGAGTTGACTTTAATGAAATTTATTCACCTGTTGTGAAACATAATTCCATTCAACTATTTCTTGATCTTGTTTCATCTAATGACCTTGAATTGGAGCAACTAGATGTTAAAATAGCATTTCTGCATGGTGATTTAGAAGAAGAAATTTACATGCTACAACTTGAAGGTTTTCAGGTTGAGGGCAAGGAGGGCCATGTTTGTAAATTCCAGAAGTCATTATATAGTCTCAAGCAATCGCCTCGACAATGGTATAAACGTTTTGATACGTTTATTTTAAATCTTGGTTTCAGGAGAAGCAATTATGACTTTTGTGTTTGCATGAGATCATTTGGCGATGGCTTCTTTATGTATTTACTGCTTTATGTGGATGACATGCTCATCTAGCTAGGAGCAAGTCAGAAATTGCCAAGATTAAGACACAATTAAGTGCAGAATTTGAAATGAAGGATTTAGGTATAGCAAAACGCATCTTAGGTATAGAGATAAGGCGTGGTCGTAAGGCGAAGAAGCTTTATCTTTCTCAGGAGGGTTATGTACACAAAGTTCTGGAGAGGTTTGGTATATACAAAGCCAAACCAGTTACTACACCTCTTGCTACACACTTCAAGTTGTCGTCATGACAATATCTAACCTCAGATGAAGAAATTGAGAAAATGGAGAAGACACCGTATGCTAGTGCTGTTGGGAGCATTATGTAGGCAATGGTTTGCACACACCCTGACTTAGCACATATTGTTAGCATGGTGTACCATTACATGGATAATCCAGGGAAGGAGCATTGGCAGGCAGTGAAGTGGATATTAAGGTATCTCAAAGGTAAGATAAGTTTGGAAATTCTATAGCTAGATTGGTTGGATATGTGGATTAAGATTTTGCGGGTGATCTTGATACTCGACGATCCACATCTAAATACATTTTTACTTTTGGTGGTCCTGTTATAAGTTGGAAAGCTTGTTTGCAAGCTACAGTAGCTATTTCAACTACAAAAGCTGAATATATGGCAATCACTGAAGCAATGAAGGAAGCAATTTGGCTGAGAAGTATCTATGCAGAGCTTACTCAAGATGATCGTAGGTTGGAGATATATTGTGATAGCCAGAGTGTCATTTTCTTAAAAAAAAGATAACATGTTCCACGAGCTCACTAAACACATTGATGTCAAATATCACTTTGTTCGAGAAGTCATTGCAAAAGGGGATATTATGGTCGTGAAAGTTAGTACGCTAGATAATGTTGCCTATATGATGACAAAGACTCTTCCTAGATTGGACTTGGTTAATCTTGTTTCTTGAGTATCTTTCGATTTGGAGGCGGCCATGAAGTTTGAATAAGGAGGTTTCAATTCAGTCTGCTCAATTTCGTTTCAAGGAGGAGAATTGCTTGTTTGCAACAAAATTGATGCAAGGTGGAGATTGTTATGCTTGCCTCAATTTTGTATGTTAGCCTTCTTTCCAAATTGTTTGTGGAAATAGATCTTAAGTCTTTGGTCTCTTATATATATGATCCTTGTCCCATATTGGCTGGATAACATAAGCCTTTTATCTTTAACTCCTATATAAGGGGTCTAGTGGTGACTTTTAGAATATTAGTTACTACTTGGTGGAGGCTAGTAATACAAGTGTTTAGCCACCTTATTTGTAAAAGACTTTTGTACTTCTTTATAGTCAAGAATTTTTCTGGCTTGTTGCCCGAGGTTTTTCCTGTGTTTGGGTTTTCCTCGTAAGTTTCTGTGTCCCTTTTACTTTGTGCTTGCATTTAAAATTCCCGTTTCCTTTGGGTGTTATTTGATGTTGTTTTCTATCTACTTTCTTTGTTGATATAATTCATTTAGGTTGTCACTATCTTAACAGCACAAACTATGTTTATTGTTAACAATGAGTTGGTTGAAAGATGTTCTGTATTATGTGTTGCATTACATATTTTTGTATTTTTATTTATACGTATTTATTTATATTTTAAATTATTATCATTTTGCATTATATGTAGATTTATCGAAAAAAGTTTTTCTACTTAGTGAGAATAAGGTTGAGTACTACTAGACCTTTCCAAATATCGCGTTTTAACATAATGATGTTGTTGTTGTTTAATTGGCTAAAAGATAATATTTGAAAAGTCAAGTGAAAATATTTTCTTACATACTTTAATTGCATAAGCTCTTGTTATTTGCATTTGTTAGAGAATGTTGAATATGAAAAGTATAATCATACGACTTAATGATAATGGAGTAAGAGTAATAAAATTTTAACTTTCTAATTTATCAAATCTCACACATTTACTAAAGTTTAGATAGGTAAATAATCTTAATGATTCAATAAATAAATGTATGTGTGTTGTCTTAAGAAGGTGAAAAGGCAACATTATGTTAATACACAAGATATTCTTAAATAAGCCTTAGATATTTATAGATGATAGAAAAGAAAAAAAAGTTATGAAATAAAGAATCATGAGATTTCAATCATTCTATTTTCATTTTTTATATAAAGAAAATTTGTATTTTATTTTATGGTTAAAAATTATATTCAGTGAAAATTTTCAGATTAGTTTATTTATTAAATTTTATGGTTAACTATTAACCTAACATTTTTTTACTATAGTACAGAAAAATGATTGAGAATTAGTAAACCTTAAAGATAATATGTGTCAAACATATTGATTTATTGTCTTATTATTTATATTAAAAGATAATAATATTTGACAAATAATATTAATTTATTTTTATTAAAAATTAAAATGTTATATTTATAATTACTAATAATATATTTCTCAATTGAATATTATATTAATTAAGTTTTTTATTTATTTATAATATATGATAATTTTTTATACATATTACTTATATGACTAACTAATTTTTAGTTATGTATAATTATATACATGTACTAAAGTTATCAAGTAAGCGATGGAAAAAAACTTAACAGTTAAATCAATTATGGACCCTTCATAACATATAAAAAACATTTATGAGATTTTATATATAATAAAAAATTTAATAAATTTGATAGAATGACATTTTCTTCCTTTAATTTATGATATACATATATAAGGGGTTTTTTCGATAATAAAAGCCCAAATATTGTCCTCAATTACTTAAGTACTCTCCAAACTTTGCCGGACAAAAAAAATAATAACTAATAATTATTGATTGTTAAAAAATTTAATCAATTTTATCGTGAAAATTTTGGATCAATTAACTTTTCAATTTGATTTTAAAATTTTTGATTCGTTTAATAACCTTTATTATTAAAAAATAACCAATTTTTTAATTAAATGGTCCTAATTTAATTAATTTTTATATATCAAAATGTCTCAATTAATTTTTATTTAATATTTTATTTTTAATTAAATTTTAAATTCTTTAATTTATTTCACTCATATTTAAAAAAGATAATTAATATTTAACCAATTTTCTTAAACTTTAATGTAGAAGTTTTTAATCCTTAAATCTTTTGTTTTAATTTTCAATTTAATTTTGAAAATACTAAAATTATTAAATTAAAGAATACAAAAAAAGGAAGAGAAAAAAATGCACCGTTGACGCGTAGACGTTAGCTAACGGCAACTTCTATAAAACGAGACGCGGCTCTGCATTTACCGATTTCTTCTTTTACTCGCACTCTCTCGCACACAAAAACAACACTAAGACAAAACACAACATACATACACAGAACAAGTGGTGATATCTATGTATATATGTATATACATACACACACGCTTTCGTTTTCCATGTGTTTGTTTTGACGGAAATTTTGAAGGAGTGAAAAGGGAAAGTGAGAACAATGGTAGTTGTTGGTGATATGGTGGGAATGAGCTGCATCGTCGCTTATGATGCTTCATCTTGCTCATACTCCTCTTGCTTCATTGAAAGGTATTATCTTTGTGTCTGATAAAGGTTTTAGTTTAGCTTCTTGTATTTTTGGTTTTATGGGTAGGGCTGCTTTAGGTGGGGTGTTTTGAGAAATTTTAAGAAAGGACTTGGAAAAGGGTGTTTAAGTATTCCATGGATTTGATGGTTTTGATTCAGTTTTTTCCACCTGTGTTTGGTGGGTTTCGGGAGATTCTTGGGTTAGGGTTAGATATAGTGTTTCTTTAGCGTTTTGGATTTAGAGATTGAAGTAATCTCCTTTCTTTTTCTTTAACTCTAATTTTAGTCTATACTTCTTCATACTTTATACGAGCAAAAGCAAAAAGAAAGAGTAAAAGAATGTATCTTGCTTTTATCTGTTGTTTTTTCTTTTCTGTGAAAGTAGTGGATAAGTGAAATTATAGCTGGGGATGGATATATTATCTTTTGCTTGTTTGTTTTGTTAATTTTTGACGTGGGTGTATGGGGATTAAGCTGTGTGATTGATAAATCTAGGGTTGTGATAGAGGGGGGAGGTATTGTGGGGATTGAGATGTTGATGCAGGTGTTTATAAAGTTATTGTTTTCTTGAATTCTGTTCTTTGGATACGAAAATGGATTCATTCTACCACCCACCAGCGACAAAAAACATCAAGGAAATGAGCTGAAGCATGGGAGATCCTCTTCTAACAGCATTGTCAATGGAGAATCATCACCCATCCACTCTCTTGTCAATGGATTCCGGTGCCTCCTCTCACGACGAATTGCATTTGGAGATGAACTGTCAGGTTATACTTCCTCGACCACCTGATATTAACTTACCCCTTTCAGCTGAGTGTAGTCCTCCTCCACAGTCATGGAACTTGGACCCCTGCGACATATTAGAGGTTGGACTTGGTCCACAGGTTTATGAGTCTGAGACTCTTCTTAGCATCCCAAGGGTTGGGAGGAAGTGTGCCAAACGGGTGGATAGCATTTGGGGTGCTTGGTTTTTCTTTAGTTTTTATTTTAAACCTGCATTAAATGACAAATCGAAGGCAAAAATTGTGCGGGACAGCAAGGGAGTTTCTGGGTTCGATAAGTCTGATCTCAAGCTGGACATTTTTATGGTTCAACATGACATGGAGAACATGTACATGTGGGTTTTCAAGGAGAAGCCTGAGAATGCTTTGGGTAAGATGCAACTGAGGAGTTACATGAACGGGCATTCTCGTCAAGGAGAGCGTCCCTTCCCGTTCAGTGTTGACAAGGGTTTTGTTCGATCTCACAGAATGCAGCGGAAGCATTATAGGGGGCTTTCCAATCCCCAGTGTGTGCATGGTGTTGAGGTTGTTCCATCACCTAATCTTATGGGTCTTGATGAGGACGAGAAGAAAAGATGGAAGGAACTTACTGGTAAAAATTTAAACTTTACCATCCCACCTGAAGCCAGTGATTTTGGTTCATGGAGAAACCTTCCCAACACAGATTTTGAGCTTGAGAGACCACCTCCCCCAATAAAAAGTGCGTGTACATCCCACTCAAAGAAGCTGCTCAATGGTTCTGGGCTCAATTTGTCATCTCCACCGTCAAGCCATAGCAATGGTTGTAGAATGGATCTATCACCTGTTAGTAGCAAAAGGAGGAAGGACTTTTACCCCAACGGGAGTGATGACGATTGCTACTTGGCTGTGAATCCTACTTCCGATCAGACGCTGGATATTGAAATTCATCAAAAGGAGCCACAATGGTTGAATGATCTCAGTGGTACCATGAAGAATGCTCGCGGGCCAGTTACTGCTGCAAAAACAATTTATGAGGACGAAAAAGGCTTTTTGATCATTATCAGTTTGCCTTTTGTGGACCTGCAGAGAGTGAAGGTTTCTTGGAGAAATACTCTCACTCATGGTATAATAAAGGTGTCCTGTGTGAGCACGTCGCGCATGACATTCATCAAGAGACATGATCGGACTTTCAAGCTTACTGATCAGACTTCCGAGCATTGCCCTCCAGGAGACTTTGTCCGAGAGATCCCTCTTAGAACTCGAATTCCAGAGGATGCTCATATTGAAGCTTATTACGATGGACCAGGATCAGTGCTTGAAATTCTGGTGCCAAAACTCCGCGAGGGGCCTGAAGAGCATGAAGTGCGTGTATGCCTTCGCCCTCATAGTGGAGGCAATGATCTCATGTTGACTTGAGAGAATAGACATATTGTAAGGGTTGTTTTCAACTTCCAGTGGTTAGTGTTCGTCGTTTTAACCAAAGCATACGTCTCAGCTTTGCGTTTTATAATGTTTCATTTGTGGAATACGAGGTTATATGCCTATATTACTTATCCGATTATACCATTCAACCTTATTATATAGCCATCCGATTGGGCTTAAGCTGTCCGAGCCTGATCAGACTTGTGCTCGAGCCTAACAAATTTATAACCAAACATAAAATCTAAATGCATTTAGGAAGTCATAACCAATACGGGATGTCTGGTTAAATAAACTCCATAATTAAACATGGTCTTTGCGCACGTAAATTAAAATCCGTAACAGTGAAGATGAAATGTTCAAAAATCTGGGTATAGATGTGGCCTGATAAAAGCCTAGCGTAGGAGCTTAGTCAACTTCCTCAATCTTGGGGCCAGCACCACCACTGGCAGCAGGGATGTCATCGTCATCAGGTGCACCACCCATGTCAGCTCCAGCACCCTGGTACATCTTGGCAATGATGGGATTGCAGAGGCCTTCCAACTCCTTCAACTTGTCTTCAAACTCGTCAGTTTCAGCTAGCTGATTGCTGTCCAGCCATTGGATTGCAGACTCAATTGCATCTTCAATCTTCTTCTTGTCGGCAGGAGGAAGTTTGGCACCAATCTTCTCATCTTTGATTGTATTCCTCATGTTGTATGCATAATTCTCCAAATTATTCTTAGCCTCCACCTTCTTCTTGTGCTCTTCATCCTCAGATTTGTACTTCTCTGCTTCTTGAACCATCTTTTCAATCTCCTCCTTTGATAGTCTTCCCTTGTCATTGGTAATGGTGATCTTGTTCTTTTGACCGGTAGTCTTATCCTCAGCAGACACATTCAAGATACCATTGGCGTCAATGTCGAAACAAACAGTGATCTGAGGAACACCCCTAGGAGCAGGAGGGATGCCAGAGAGCTCGAATTTACCAAGCAAATTATTATCCCTAGTTCTTGTTCTTTCACCTTCATAGACCTGGATCAACACACCAGGCTGGTTGTCAGAGTAGGTAGAGAACACTTGTTCCTTCTTGGTGGGAATAGTTGTGTTCCTCGGAATCAACACGGTCATGACACCACCAGCAGTTTCCAGACCAAGGGAGAGAGGAGTGACATCCAGCAAAAGAAGGTCTTGCACCTTCTCGTTACCCTCACCACTCAAGATAGCAGCCTGAACTGCAGCACCATAAGCCACAGCCTCATCAGGATTGATGCTCTTGCAAAGCTCCTTTCCATTAAAGAAATCTTGTAGAAGTTGTTGGACCTTCGGAATTCTAGTAGAACCACCAACAAGCACAACATCATGAACACTGCTTTTGTCCATCTTTGCATCCCTCAAACACTTCTCAACAGGTTCCATACATTTTCTGAACAAGTCCATATTAAGTTCCTCAAATCTGGCACGGGTAATGGTGGAATAGAAGTCAATGCCCTCATACAAAGAGTCAATCTCGATGGTGGTCTGGGCAGTGGATGAGAGAGTTCTTTTAGCCCTTTCACATGAAGTCCTCAACCTCCTGAGGGCCCTCGGGTTACCAGTGATATCCTTCTTATTTTTTCTCTTAAATTCTTGGACAAAGTGGTTTACCATTCTATTATCAAAGTCCTCACCGCCAAGATGAGTGTCTCCAGCAGTAGCCTTCACCTCAAAGATACCTTCTTCAATAGTGAGAAGGGACACGTCAAAAGTACCACCACCAAGATCAAAAATCAACACATTCTTCTCACCAACACTGGTTGCTTTCTTGTCGAGACCATAAGCAATAGCTGCAGCAGTGGGCTCATTGATAATACGCATCACATTAAGACCGGCAATCACACCAGCATCTTTTGTAGCCTGTCGCTGGGAGTCATTGAAGTAAGCAGGAACTGTAACCACAGCATTTTTCACAGTGGTGCCAAGGTAGGCCTCTGCAATTTCGCGCATTTTAATGAGGACCATGGAGGAGATTTCTTCAGCAGCAAATTGCTTGTCCTCCCCTTTGTATGAGACAACAATCATGGGCTTGTCACCAGGACCAGCAATAACCTTAAATGGCCACAATTTGATGTCACTCTGGACAGATGCATCGCTGAATCTTCTGCCAATCAACCTCTTCGCATCTGCAGACAAAAACATTCGCATCTAACACATGCTAGGGGACGGGAAAATATATGACATTAAACTTCTTCTGTCTAGTGGATCTCAAAACATTAAAGATCTAAATCTAGTACAACAAGTCCAAGCCGCTTGAAAGGACTCAGACATTAAGTCCAATCTTGGTAGGACACAAACCCTCAATTACAGTAGTCTGCAACTGGTTTTTACTTCAAATTCATGTAACAGTATAGATAGCAAAAATTCAAGTAACATAAGAAGTGTTGAGTATTTAGCACCAATGATGTAAAAGTCAAGCGTCTCAGTTAGTGAGCCCAGCAAATAACATCAATTATTGCAAGGTTCTGTTGTTATTTTCAGAGTGTTTGTGCAAACGTTGTCAACCAACAAAAGTATCGTGCTATCTGATCTTAAAGAACTCTTTTAAAGAAAAACCATCAGCAGGGACAACAAACAATATCCAATGAATATAGAAACTGACAAATCTTCCAACAAAATAAGATCCGATGGAACTGGCCAAAAACTCAACGATCTAAACATAAAAGTCACAGTTAATATCCTAAACAACTTGAACTTCCGAAAATCGAAGTGCACCAAACGCATTAACCAAGTCAAAGTCAAGAAGCCAGAGATCTTACCAAAGACAGTATTGATAGGGTTCATGGCGACCTGATTCTTCGCCGCATCTCCGATCAAACGCTCGGTGTCAGTGAATGCAACGTAAGATGGCGTCGTTCTGTTGCCTTGGTCATTGGCGATAATCTCGACGCGATCGTGCTGCCACACACCGACGCAAGAGTACGTGGTGCCTAGATCAATACCAATAGCTGGACCCTCTCCTTTTCCCGCCATCGTATTCTTCCTCAGACAAATGGACTTCGAGATATTAGAGATCGGCGAAGAAGAAAACGAACGCAGGTGAAGAGAGACTTTGAAAGGCTGAACCTTGCTTTGAGTGTGGTGTATATACAACTAGGGTTCTGGGTTCCAGAATGTTCTATCCTGAGAGTTTGGTAACCGTTGATGCTGATCTAATCCGATGGCTGTTAATTGTTTGGATATGTGGCGCGGATTCTTCTCTTATGATGACCGATACATCCAAAAAAGTTGTTTAACCTTTTCTAAAGTAGATTATATCATTATTTTTACTAATAATTAAAAACTCATCGTAAAAAATTTAAATCCATTAATATTTTAATTAGTATATTTTAGTGATTTTATTATTAAAAATGACTAATTTATTAATTAAATAATTTTTATAAGTTGAAAAAAATCAATTTATTTAAGAATTTCCTTCTTTTTTTTTTAAAGGGCAATGATTTTAATTGATAAATAATAGAAAATAATACAAGGTATACTAAAAAGTTAAGTGGTATACTTTTTACACTCTTTAGGGCTTGTTTGGTTGGATGTTAATTAATGGAACGGAACGGAACGAAATGAAAGGAAACGGTTTATAATATAATGAAATGTAATATAGTGAAAAGTTGTTTGAGAAGGATGAAAGGGTTCATAATGTAACGTAGTGAAATATTATTTGAAAGATAGATGGAATATAATGTAATACATAATAAATAATTATTATACCTCTGATATTAAAATGATTATTACAAAAAGTTTAATGCTATAATTTTAAAATAGAAATCATGTTCAATTAAAAAATCACACACAATTGTGACAAATAATTTTTTATATATTTTCTATTTTAAAATTATAAAATTTTTATTATTTTATTATTAATTATACACAATTTATTATTAATTATATAAAAATATTATTATTAATTATTTAATAAATTTTAATATATTATGTGTGATTTATATTTAAAAATTATTGATTTATATTTTTATTTATATAAAAATATATACAAATAATTAAATAATAATTTTTATATATTTTCTATCTTCATTAATATAAATTTTATTAAAATTTTATTATTTTATTATTAATTGCATACAATTTTTATTAACAATATAAAAATATTATTATTAGGGTAAGGAGAAATAATATAAAAATATTATTAATTATATAGAAAGGGTTAGAGTTAGATAAAATAATTGGTATTAAGAAAAATTATTGGGGGTATATTAGGTAGTATGTATTTATTAGTTTATATTTCATCCTAAACCTCTCAAATAGGAGGTTTCATATTTTTACTGTTTAGGATGAAATGGAATGTAACATAAAACTCTCCGCTTCTATCTCATTCTATTATGAAACTCTTAACTAAATAATAGAAATGTGTTACATTCTCGTCTATTCCATTATAAACTCTTCGATCAAATGAACCCTTACATAGAAATGCAAGGAAAAAAGATAACATAGAAGTCAAAAAGTAATAGAGCAATCACACTTGTGTTCAGTTGAGGTTCTTAACAATTAGGACCTCACGAATTTGTCAGATAATATCCGACTGGATGGATTCTCCTGTTGATCTTTGATTTGCAAATCTCCTGAGATTACGTTCTTTCCGTAGTGTGTACACACAAGTCCCTAAAGCTAAAATGAAAATGTGTTGAGTGTATTTTGAACGAGCTATCCCAACTAATAAGCTATGCATGATGTCTGGTATGGTGTAACCTAGAGCAGTCCATTGGCATAGCCTCGCGATCCTCTGCTATATGTGTAGTTTGAAGAAGCAAGTAAAGAAGAGGTGATCACGGGTTTCTACATGAAGCTGACACATAGGACAATTTCTATCAACTCGCAAGTAAGGCAATATCTTTGAAGTATTAAGCTTGTTTTGGATGGCAAGCCAAAGAATGAAGGATAGCCAAGGAGTGAGTACTTTGTTCTACACAATTTTGTACCAATCCATTTCGGGATATCTTCTTCTCAAGAGATTTTTGCTAATTTTATTGCTAAGGGTGTGTATCAGGTAGCCATTCCAATAAAGTATGACGGTAGAATTTGAATCATGCCTGGGGCTGCCTATGATATCATCTTGAACCATATCTCTCGAAGTGAGTAATCGATTCAGGAAGTTAAAATGGGAGGAGTTTTTGAGTTCTACCTTGAAGGAAATAAGAATGTAGTCGTCTTATCCACAAAGAGTGTTTATCAAGCAAAATCCACCAAAGTTGCATGAGCATCAAAGTCTGGTTTGTTATTTTGATGGATGAGATGTGCAAGACACCTTCCTGAGGAGGACTTATCCTTTGCTGCACCTTTAGAACTATCCGAATGACTTCACAAGAAATTCTTTAAATTTTATATCAAATTCCTCAATTTCGTTCAATCTTTATATATAATATTAAATCAAAATTTTAATAACAAATTTAATAAGCAGTTAAATTTAAAAAATTAACAAAAACACAATATCATTCATGAAAAGATAAAAATAGTATTTCGTTTTAGTTAAGAAAATTTATCAATGGTTAAAAACTTAACCAGTTCGACTGGCTCAATCATAAAAATCTTAAATCAAGTAACTTTTTTATTCAATTTTTAACTTTTTAGTTCGATTTACTTTAATAAGTCTTGTTGCTAAAGCCTAATCAATTTATTAATTAATTAGTAAATTTTTGTAAATTAATAAATTCTTATAAACTAAAATTAATTAATTAATTTTTATTTAATAATATATTTTTAATTACCTTTAAAATCTTCAGATAATCTCTTTCAGTTATATTTTAAATTTTTAAATTTTATTTAATCTTTAACTAATTTTATCACAATCTAATATAAGGTATTAATAATAGATACCTACAGACCTTGTAAACTAATTCCCCCTAATCACATTCTGTTCATGTTAAACCACAAACCTTAAAAATATCAGGAGAATAATTAAGAGGTTGTGGCAAAGAAGATGGCAGTAGCAGAGATGCAGGCAGTGGCAGAGAAGCAGAAGATTTCTTTCAGAAAGATCGATGCTGATGAAAACAGGTTCTAGGTACATGATTTGCTTAATTTTTCCTTTGTTTGCTTGTTTGTGCATGTAGGCTTTTTCATTATTTCATAATATTAAAGCATACGAGCAAAGGTGTAAAGTTGAACCTTTCAAAAATGAATCCTGAAAGAGCTAGAGTTGAAAAATTATGAAAAGTATATATGTTATGTTTCCTAAAATTAAAGAACATGTTTTAGCTAAATACTTCAAAATTTATTTTTATTTGCTTAGTCATCTTTCTTATGTGGCAACCCTAGGATTGTGTTTCAATTTTAGCATAATGGGACTTTCAAATTTGCCCAACCATGCACTATAAAGGAGGAGAAATTTATCATTTTGGAGTAGAGCCATATCATTTGACCATCTTGCAATTCATATACACAATAAAGGACATGAGATATAGAGAGGTTGGAGTTTTTAGTTATAAATTTTCTCAGGAGTCTTTTGAAGATATCATTCGAGAATTAAGAAGTGAGGTAGATATTATCGTCATGATTAATATTATTGAAAAAAAGGCTATGAGAATATGGGGGTTTTTTATAGTGTTTTTGTTGTGTGTCCGTGCTTAAGATCGAGTCCAAGAACGATTATCAAGAAAGTTAATATCATTTTTCTTATTTACGTTAGTCTCCTTCCTCACAGAACATATTTTTGATGATGAAAACTGGTAGCATTTGTCAAGGAAAAGGCCTGCTGAGATTGGACTAAATTATTCTACTTCTAAGCTAATTTTTATGATAACTTGTTGCTTACTTTATTACATAACGTAATAGCCTTATATAGGCAAAGAAACACAAAAGTTCCATATAGGACTCCTAGAAAGACTTATATTCAAGTTGTTTTTATTGATATAACTATAACATAAACTAGTGTAGAAATAATAGGGAAATAATACTCCTACTAAAAATAACACACTCCTCTAATAGACTCCTAATAAAACACTCCTCTTTGCAAGTAGCTATTATCTGCCTTGTAGGTTCTTCCCACAGTACATCCATATTGGTTGTGTATCCCATATTGAGAGATAAGAAATAGTGTTTAGAAGATAGTGAATAAGTTGATTTTGCAGTTGTTGAGATTGATCAACCTACTTTTAGGGAAGAAAACAACCTGAAACAATTGAGGGTGAGGAAGGAGAAGTTAGACTTTGATGATTCAACAAATGAGGGTGAGGAAAGACAAGTCAGTGACTTTGATGATTCTAGTTCAACTAATTCTAATGATATATTTAATGAGAAATATGGTAAAAAGGTTGTAAATAAGGCTATTTAAGGTGGTGTGGAAGAAGTCCCAGTGTATAACATACAAGATATAGATATAAATTCAACATATGAAGATTTTGATGAGCTTAGGAGTATGGATGTCAGATCAAATGTAGTCTAAGTAAGTCCCTACTGTTATCTTTAGTATCACTTTGCATTCTAGTGTTATTAAAATAGTATTCATTGGACCCTAACGTTATTAAAATAGTGCTTGTTACACCTTTAAAATGGTAATAGATATAATTGTGGGGACTTATTTAAACCTTTTTATAAAACACTAAGGTAAAAATCACACGTTTAGGGGGTATTTGTTTTCATTTTTATTTTTGATTTTTTGTTTTTTTTCAAATTTAGAAAAAAAACCTGTTTGTTTGATTTTTTAGTTTCTATTTTTAGTTTTGGTTTCTTTCAATTTTTAAAAATTATGAAAACCATAAAAAGTGATTTTTGTTTCCTGTTTCTGTTTTTTTTCATAATACTATCATTTAATATATTATTTAATTTTTAACTTTTAATAAAAATTATGAATAATTTAATTCAACATTTTAGTTATCAATTAAAATTATGAATAATTTTATTTTATTTAATTTTTATAATTAAATTATATGTAATTATAATTTAATAATTATTAACAATTATAATTAAATTTAAAATATATCAATATTCAAATAAAATTTGATTTAATAATTAAAATATATTTCAAATAAATATTAATTTTTAAATAAAATTTTAAACTATTTATTTGTTAAAATAACATAATATTAAAATAAATATTAAATAAGAAATTAATAAATTTATTTAATTAAAAATAATTTATCTTTAACTTTTATCTAATATATAATTATTATTAGTGATAAAAATATAACTATATTAACATCAACAACTAAATAGGTTTTTGTTTTTATTTGAAAGAAAAACATAAACAAAAAACTAACGAAAACTGAAAACTATAACAGAAAATCAGAAGTAGAACTAAACGACCCTTTAGTAGTTATCTAAAGAAATCACATTTAAGATTACATCAATACATGATAGGTTCAAATTGCCTAATTGTAATATGACATAGGCTAAATTTATGACTTACATACTAAAAGCTATTAAAAATATAACTCATTTAGGATTTAGGGTTTTATTGGCATATTTTGAAAATGCTAAGGTAGAATGTGATACTATAGATAACGGTACAGACTAACTTAGAATTTTAAAAAATATTAGGGGACAATTCATGCCTTTTACCTTTAAAACATATAAATTCTTCCATAATAGTCCAAATCTCTAGCCATAATAGTCTAAATCTCTCGCCATAAAAATTGAGGCGAAACTCATTGCACAAATAAATTTAAACAACATGATTCATCAATTTTCATCAATAATAAAGACAAATGAAAAATATGTACCTCTTCAAGATATTTCCTTATCTTGAAACTAATGGAGAAACTCATTGCATTGATTTTATGCCTTTGCCCATCAACTTCTTTGTTGCTTATCTTTTTCAGATTGTGATGCCCCTAAAAAGGAATAACATAGGTTAATTATTATGGTAGGAATAATAAATTGATCTTGAAATGGATAAATATTGTATTTGTACCTAATGTACTTCTCCACCTTGTTGTCATTTGAATTAAATAGAATCTATTGATGAGTTTGACGTAATGTATTTAAGTCTAAATTAACTGCTTTGCCTTTCCCCTGCCCAACAAGATGCCCAACTTTTGAAAAAATGAAGATGATACTTCAACAAGATTTGTGTTGTCATTATCTTCTATGTATCTATTATATTTTTCCCCACCTCAAAATGCAGATAAATGCAACAAAAATTTACACACTCTTCAACTAGGTATCATTCCACTATAGACCCTTTCAGCTAACTTTTATTATGAATAAATCTTTTCAACCTACCCAAATGACTCTTAACAAAGTAAACAAAGTGATAATGCACTAGTCCAACAATTTTGATTTGTTTTAGTAAGCTAATAGGTAAATGGACCATAATGTCAACGAAGCAAGGTAGAGAGATTGTTTAAAGCTAACATAATACTTCCTCAATTTCTTTTCCTAGATGCTCAAGATCCTATGGCTTAATGACTTTACTACATAACCCTTTGGAAAAAAGAATCTAGCCTACTCAAAACAATTGTAGTTTTTTTTTGCAGTGTTTTCTTAATAATAAATTGGAGTAAGTTTTGCATAATAATATAAGCATTATGAATTTTGTATCCTAATAATTTTTCTCTTACTAACATCAACACATCATGTAATATTTGATGTGCAATCTTGCGGTTGTTTCAAACTCTTTAAAACTAAATAGAAGTTTTCCTTCTCTACTGGGTCAAGTAAAAGCAAGCCCAAGCTAATGACATATGAGAATCATTTACTTTGATAGGGTGTAAATCTTTTTTAATTCCCATTGTAATCAAGTCAAAATGTGTATTAAGATGATCTTTTGACTTTCTTAAAATCTTCGGAATTAAGACATTCAATGACAATTCTTTTGTGACTAACTATCATTTCGTCACAGATATGATATTTTTTGTGACAAAACAATTGATTGGTACTATTGTTTGGATTAACTGTGATGATTTTTTTGTCACATTTGACACTATTAATACATTAATAGTGACAATTTAATTGTGAAAAATACTAAATTGTCACAAATTTGTATTTGTGACAATTTAGTA
>JANZXR010000004.1:32418114-32451961 GCA_027575705.1 Erythroxylum echinodendron | reverse complement strand
ACTATTTGGGTATATATAATAATTTAAGATAATTATACTTCTTTTGGTAACAAAAAAATTATTAAATAATTAAACTTTGCATTCATCCGAAATAGCAATACTTAACAATCCCCATAGAAAGCAAAGACTCAAGAGAAAATGATAAGAATGAGACTTTAAGTACAAAGGACAAATTTGGCATGGGAAAAAATTTTTTTAGCTGTTTGATGAAAACGCTCCTGTACAGGAGCGTTTTCATTTTTAGCTTTTTGAAGACAAAAAGCTATCCAATCAGCTGCTCTCCAAACAGCTTTTATAGCTGTTTGAAGGGTCAAACAGCTAAAACGTAACCATCAGCCAAAATAATAGCTTATTGCTAACTAACCAAACTAGGCCATTGAGTGTAAAAGATGGATGCTTCTATCCTTAGCCAAATTAAAGAGAAACAACATTCTAAACGTGAGTATTAATACATCCAATTGCTACTGAGTAGCAACAAACAAATCCTCCTGTAAATGTACATGGACGGTCTCTTTTCTTCTTTCTGCTACTGTTTTACTGGTAGTATTAGTAGATCAGTCAATTGTCAACATTTGTTTATATTCTTTATCTTGTCATTTTCAATTTGTATTCTATTATTGAAAAATCCATTTTGTATATAAACTCTTTTACCCATAATGAAAAACCATAGTCGTGCAGCTCTTTTTTACTTTTTGTATCTTACCTAATCATTGCAATCAAGCTTATGTCAAAGAATAGAAAAGACTATGCATATCATCATCATCATTTTAACCATTCAAACTCCCAACTTTCCCACAGTTAGAATTTGATTTTGTGGTTTACTGTCATTCGGATGTTTGGCTTATAATTTTGTCTTCATACTTCCAATAATATAGGAACAACATTATTAACTTGTCTTTTTAAAGATCACTTCCATCGTACTATAAAAATTGCACTTTAAGCCAAAAGTAAGCTTGGCTTTATGGATGAATCTATTAGACGTGCATCACCAAAACAATGCGTATGAATCAGACGCAATTCAATGGTGTTTAACAATCCATTGTAATTTTTTAACTTGTCCTTAACAATCGATCTTATCCATTCCTAATTTGTGAAAACATCGTATCACATCATATATAATGTCATACGCTATCAGGATTACTATCGTTCATGTATCTCCAAACGTAACAGTCATTGACAGGGACGACTTTAGAATGGTACAGTTGAGCACAGAAATAAACAACGGAAACAGACATTTCCTTTTAAATGCCATCGAGTGGAATGAAGAGCGGTACTCTCTGTTTTTTCTTCTTGTTGAATATATGTACATGTATATGCTTAGACTCTCACGTAACTTTTGGATCCTGTTCAAAGCTGTATCCTGTCTCCTTTTTCTTGAACAAGGACTACTTAGTTACTGTGAACTCTTTCCTTAAGCATTGAGCGTATCTATCCCATCTTGATTAGAATTTGAAACTAATCAATATTATTATGAGAGTCCAATTATCAAATAAAGCTAAAATTAATAATAAGATACATAAGGTGCATCTTAGCACAAACCAATTAAAATCTCTTGCCTTTTCCATTTTCCTTCCGAAGATAGACCAATAACAATCTGTACCTCAACTGCCGAATTAGAAAATGAGTCAAAATTTGAGAAGGAAGTGTAGCCATTTAGGGAATGGATCAGGTTGAGTTCGGGCTCATTGATCGGGACATTATTTTTGACAAAATAATGTTGTTTTGTACTTTCCTATCGAGCCAAGCAATCTTGACCCGTGATCTAGTCAACTTAGGCAAAAGTTGGGTTAGGCCTATGCGGGCTACATTTGCCATCCCTATGGCCATTAAATTTATTCTATTGATCCCCTCTTTGACTTGTTTCATCTTAACATGGACTGGGATGACCTAAAGTCGAAAATCACATCGATAATGAAAATGAAATAATATGCAATATGTATTCTTCATGTCAATAACATGTCCCATGCTTGTAATGATTTAAATATCCAAAATACCAATGTTTTAAAAATTAGATTAAAAGTTAAACTGGTAAGACAAGAAACTCAAGGTTTAAAAGGTTTAACTGATATTAAACCATTATAAAATTGACTAAAGATTGAATAAAATTAAAGAATTTAAAATATGATTGAAAGAGTATAACTTTATCCATAAAAAAATGTGAAATTTAATTAAAAATTGTTAAATAAAAACTAATTGATTTATTCTAATTTCTAAGAAATTATTAATTTATAAAAATTGACCAATTAATTAATAAACTTATTATTTTTAACAACAAGATTTATTTTAAATCGAATTGAAAAGTTTAAAAATAACTCACAAATTATTTAGTTCAAAATTTTTATAATTAAATCGTCTAAATCGATTGAAATTTTCTATCGTTGCTAAATGCGGTTCCTGTTAAGAAATAAATGCATAGTGATGTTCCATGTTTGATAAGATATCTGACCTAGCTAGTTCTCCAAACTTTTAGGGTGCTTTACTCTAGTTAATATTAACCGAAAATTGTCCAGTATTATCACTAAATAATAGCAATTAATTTTTAAATTCGTTTTTAATTTTAAGGGTTATTTGATTATATATGTGTGAGGTGTGTCTTCAATTAATTATTTGGCAGGGAAGGTTTTGTCTGATGTGAAAACTGACGTTATATAAGCACAGGAGGTGCCAACTAAGGACATGAATTCTTTTCCATGTTATTATAATATTCATATGGAGACCAATATATAATATTTCCTTGTCTTCTTATTACTATGTTATTATAATATTCATATGGAGACCAATATACAATATTTCCTTGTCTTCTTATTACTATGTTATTATAATATTCATATGGAGACCAATATATAATATTTCCTTGTCTTCTTATTACTATTCGTATGGTAGTTAATCACGTTTAATTTTCTTATTAACAGATATTAGTTCTTAAGTCGTAACTTTTGAAGTTACTAATAAATTGTAACTAGAGAGAAAAGGAAAGTTAATTTAATTATTATGAAGTTTAGGTATGTATGTTAGGAATAGTAAAAAGAGTCTAAATCGGGCTAGAATCAGACTTAGAAAGGCTGTATTTTGTGTTAGATCTTGTTTCATCTTTTTTGAGGAAAATGAGGTAATTTGGAGAAGAATAGAGCAACTTTGGAAGATGTGAAGAAAGGTTGAAGAATAGGATACTGTATTACTGAACGTGTTCCATCATGTCCGATTCTGCTTCTCCAAAAAATATTTCATCCAGGGAATATGACACTTACACACTATCGTGTTGAGGCTGTGTTCTAAGAAGGGAAATCCTGTTTCCCCTTGCACAGCCAACATGCCCCCATGTTCAACCTAGCTATGTCACCACTAGAATGCTTATGTCGTCCCGTGTTTAAACCTGTGTTGAATAAAAAATTCTATAATGTGAGGCAAAGTAGCATGGTGCATATATGGACACGTATTATGGTCGTGTTGGGCATTTAATTCATTAAAAAAAGAAATTGTTGACAAAAAGGAGTTTTTGGCACGGATGAGTTTTATAGCTAAAAGAGTCAACCAAAAGCCAATCAAAATAGCTAGAGATCAAGTGGAAAGACTTTTTAAAAGAGGAAGATGGATTTCAACAAGACTCATCAAGAATTTAAAGATTCAAAGTATGAACTTGTTAAGTAAAAGATGATTATTAGGCAGGCAATGTTGAAAATACTTATATGTGACTATCTCACATCGAAAAAAGATAAGAAAGAAGACTAACATATAAATTTAGTAGACTATTCTATCTATTGCTAATTAATTTTAGGATTGAACGTCACTTGAGCTTCTGTGTAGTCTAACTTTTCTTCTTATGTGGGCGTATAAACTCACTGCAAATTTAACATAATATCAGAGCCAATGAAGATCTTAGCCTACTGTTTGCCCCATAAGGGAGCCCATCATTTAAGCAATTGTAGAAAGATTTGAAATCTGCGTGGAGCAAGTGACCTATCAATACTGTTTGCCCCAAAAAGGGACTTATTTGACCTCAATCAGAAGTCCAACACTAATGAAAATTATTTACATATCTCTCCAAATTGTTCAAGTAAAAATGAACTCATATGTGAGGAGGAGTGTTTAGAATACCCACATGTGAGTATCTCACATCGAAGAAAGAGGGAAAATAAGACTAACATATAAGCCTAGTGTGCTACTCCACCTATTGCCAATTGATTTTAGGATGGAACCTCACTTGGATTTATGTATGGTCTAAATTTTCTCCTCATGTGAGCTCATAGGTCCATTGCAAATTTAACATGTTGGGAATTAATTCAAGATTGTAGAGCTGACAAAATTCCTTTTAAATGGTTCTTTAGTTTGTTTTTAATTTTATTTTATAAGCCAGATTTATTGGTTAAAATTTCTATTTAACAGCTGTTGAATTTTTTTTGTATTTTCACCTATATAAGACAATCAAGTTCATTATTCAATATATATAATAAAATAACTTCAGTGTTACATATTCTTTTATCTTATGCATGTTCTTCTATTTAAAAAAACACTTATACATGATATTAAAACTCAAAGATCTTGAGGAACCTCTTAGTGATTAAGAAAGAATCTAACTAAAACTTCCTTTATTTCCATGGCATCCTTCAACACATCTTCTCTTTTACCCCCAACTTTCAACAGTGAAAATTATCAAGTGTGGACTATCAAAATGAAAACTCACTTGAAAAGCCTCAGTTTGTGGCAGTAGGTTGAAGGTGAAAGACATGTACTTCTTCTAAGCAATAATCTTACACTCAATCAAATTAAAGCTCATGAAAATGAAGAAACTAAAGCCCTAAGAGCTTTATCTCAAATACATGTTGATGTATCTGAGTTGATTTTCACAAGAATTATGACTTGTGAAATAACTAAGTATGGTACGTATTGAAGGAGCTATATCAAGGGAATGTTGTGACAAGGGGAATGCAAGTCTTAAACCTCAAATGAGATTTTGAAATTCTTAGAATGACTGAAAATGAGACAATTCAGGAATTATCAGGTAAGCTCACGATAGTGGTAAATAAAATTAGGTTGTTGGCTTTGAAGATGATGGAGATGAGAAGGAAGAAGATGATGAAATCACCACAAGATGAGCTTCACAACATAGCTTCTAACTTAAAAAAAAAAGAGAGAAGGAAATTAGGAGGCCACAAAGATTTAATAAAGATTGGTGGCCGGTGCCCTAACAATGACAAAAAAATAAAAAAATATTGATGAGCATTCTACATACTTCGAAACTTTTTCTTGTAATAATTTTGCTAAATGCTTAGTAGTTACTTATGAAGAGATTGAGTTCTTCTAGAAAAATGTCATTTGAAAGTTAGTGGAATCACTTTTAAAGAAGAGGATCATTGGCTACAAATGATTATTTATGAACTAAAACCAACGTTTTCAACATGAAAGATGCCAGGTGCAAGGCTTAATTTGCTATTTATATTAAGTGTTGTTGTTATTATTGTGACGCCCTTAAGTTAAAACATATGAATGTTAAAATATTTTTTCTAAATGGTGAACTCGAAGAGAAAATCTACATTAAGTACTATTAGCATACATATGTGTGTGTGTGTGTGTGTGTGTGTGTGTGTGTGTGTGTGTGTGTGTGTGTGTATATATATATGTTCAATTTTAGAAGGAAGAACTAGCAAATTGTGAAGTGAATTTTAAGATATTTATAAGACAGTACCAACATATGTTTACAATTTGACAAAAAAAAAACAGAAAGAAAGAAAGACCAGTTGGCTATGTTAATTTAGATTATACAAGTGATCTTGATATGAGGAGCCCTCTCAGGATATATGTGTTTTCTATTAGTAGTTGTGTAGATAGTTGAAAGATAAATTTACAGGCTACAATTACATTGTCTACTACAACATTTGAGTGCATAGCTATTGTAAGAGCTTTCAAAGAATCTATTTGGTTGAGAAGATTGTTTATTTAACTCACTTTAATTCTAAAGTCATTATGATTCATTATATTAATCAAAGTGATATATATTTAACTAAGGATAAAATATTTCATAAGAAGACATGATGAAATTGTTATGAAAAATATTAACATTATGAATAACATAATAATAGATATGATGACTAAGTCTCTTGCTATTTCGAAACTTAAATATTGCTTAAAGTCAACAAGAATTGACTATAATTGAGATGCCATACATAAACATTATGTAGAAATTATAAAATCATATTAAAATTTACAACTAAAGTCGAGATAGTGACCTATGAGGTGTCCTTGAATTAATTATTTAAAAATGAAAATTGTCTTATATGAAAACTATATACACAAAGTTAATATTATATACATTAATACACTATTTTTTTCATGTTTTCTTACTATTTATATGGAGGCCGATACAAAATATTTTTATGTTTTTTATTATTTATATGCCGTCTAATCATATGTTTCAACTTCTAATAATTAGTCATTAGAACATGTTTTGGTGTGTATTGAGTTCTTGGATGAAAGAGTTTTAAATAAATAAATATTTATATGTGACTTTAAACACTTTGTTCATGATGGCATGTGAGTTAAAGGGAAACACTAGCCAAGTAAACATCACCTGATCTTTTAACCACAAACGGTGGTGCATGATCACACGTGAAGCTTCTGCTGTATCCAAGAGCATTTTACCTTATCGATTGGCTTTGACTCACGGACACATTGCTTTCCTCTTTTCTCACTCACCAAGTGGTTAGCAAAAAAGTTGATCAGACCCACTAACAATCCACGCCTCTTTCTTTGGATCAATTAAGACAAGGCGATACCAGTTTGTCTCCATTCCTCTTCTTTATGATGCCAAGTACACGGACACTTCTTCATGATAAATCCATTTATTCTGGAAAAGTTGACTTCTGATTGTATTGTTAGAAGGAAAAGATAGGTGTACCTATGGTTGTGTCTGTCCAGAACAAAAGCGTGCTTGGATTTGTGGACAGGGTATCATGACGCTGGTGTTACAAATAATGGAGTTTCTGATTCTTGGAAACCTAAAACTGATACCTGCATTTCCTGGTTTGAAAAGGTTTGAAGAGAAGAAGATTATAACAAGTAGCTTAGATTTTATTAAGTGTCTTAGATCTTTTATGAAAGGGTAAAAAAAAGAAAGAAATGTAAAATACTTGATTTCAGTTCCATTCCAACTTTCAAAGCAGTTTTTGTTGTCAAAACGAGCTCCAATCTTTCAAGACCTTTATGAAAATCGTTCACCGACATGTGATTAACAACTTTCTACAATTTTCTCAATACGCAGGCGTTCTTAACGAGTCAGAGAATCCGTATGCTTACGATCCACACTAATTGGGATCTATTTTTCTCCTAAACTTCGACTCATTGATTTATATCATTTATTGGGTCACTTTGTTATCTTTATCTGAATAAAATTACGTAACTTAACCAATAAGTTATTTAAAAAACCAAAAAATACAATTAAATATTTTTCAACTTTATGAGAAAAGTCTCAAAAGTCCAACATTCTCCTCTTTGGATAATAATTAATTATAGTTTTGTTTCAAGTTTAAAATTAATTTAAAAACTTGGTTAAATCACGCTACTGTATTGGTACCAAATTTAAAAGTTCAAAACATTTGATCCAAAGATAATAGAAGTCCAATGTTACTGAAAAATATCAAACACACGTGTCATATATGACACAGGTCCAATATAATCACAAATATCTAATACCTTACTAATATGAATGGGAAAATGGAGTGCGACAAACTAGGATGATACCTGTACGATTTATTATGTATCATCTTTGTTTGTAGGTTTAGATTTCTCCAACTTTATGCTAAACTGCATATGATAAACTACAGCAGAGAAATCATATTTTCTCTTACCAAATGCTAAACAACATTAGATAAAACTGGTTTTCTCTCACCTAATACTAAACAACATTAGAGAAAATCTTTATGTTCTCTAACTGAATGCTAAACTGCATTAGAGAACCCTTATGAGATTAAACCTTATATATCCCTATGTCATGTCAAATTTATGGATATTCGTACTAAATTGTACTTTTTTAAATGATATAGACTAAAGGTCAATCTTTGTATATGCCCAATGATTTTTAAAATAATTAAGATCAACAAAAATCTTAAGATTTTCGTATGTATTATGACTATACACAAGAACAGCTATTACTGAGGATAAAAAGATGATCATCTATATTAATAAATAATCAAAACGTCATAATACATCAAAATGTACAAACATTAAAGGAGCAAATACAACGATCCCTAACTACTACTGTCGGAGGACCTTAACACGCCCATACTAGAGACATGTTTAACAAACACTAGTGAGCGAAGTCCTTTAATTAACAGATCGGCTAGCATCTCCTCAGTCCTGATATGCTCTACTTCGATGTCGCCTTTCTGAATCAACTCCTTTATAGTCAAGTATTTAACCACTAAATGCTTAGGTCCTGTGATATTCTTATTGTTGTTACTGAACAACACTGCAACAAGATTGTCATGGGTCTAGCTACCGAATCTACCACAAACAACTCAGAAATCAAATTTATGAGTCAAACTACCTATGTAGCAGTTCGATAATGTGCAACAAACTCTACAAGCATGTCGAGGAAGTTACTAGTGTCTACTTGACACTCTTCTATGATACTGTACCATCTGTCATTATAAAAATGTACCTTGAAATAGATTTGCGATTATCTGAACACATAGCAAAATCAGAGTCTATGTACCCTGTGAGGTTTAAATCGTTGACTTTTCTATATGTCAACATATATTCTTTGGTACCCTTTAGGTATCTCAACACTCGCTTAACTACATTCCAATAGTCTATACCTGGGTTAGCCAAATATCGACCTAGTAGTCTAACAACAAATGCAATATCTAGTTTAGTGCACATCTGGAAATACATCAGGCTATCAACCGTATTAGATTACAAAACATTCCTTATAGCCTCTCTCTCAACTTCATTCTTTAGACAATGTGCCAAAGATAATTTCTCACCATGAGAGATAGGTGCTACAACGAGTCTACTGTTAGCCATATTAAACCTTTGTAACACTCGCTCAATGTATGCTTTTTGTGCGAGGTTCAATCAGTGTTGAGATCTGTCCCAATGAACCTATATACCGAGGATCCAAGATACTTCACGCAGGTCTTTCATGTCAAAGTGCTTGGCCAAAAGTTGTTTAACTTTATGCAGATGGTTTATTTGACGCGAGTAATACATCATCTACATACAAGAATAGGAAGATGACTTTGCTCCCCCTGATCCTATAATATAAGCATTTTTTAAATTTTTTTAATAAAATCGAAAGAGGTTAAAACCTCATCAAACTTTAGGTACCATTGTTTGGAAGCTTGTTTCAGACTGTATATTGATTTAATCAACTTGCAAATTTTGTCAGTTGTACCTTGATCTTGAAGTCCTTCAGCTTGCTTCATATAAACCTCCTCATAAAGGTCACTATTTAGGAAAATAGTTTTAACGTCTATCTAATGTAGCTCTATGTCATAATGAGTCATATATTGATAACCTTTAGGTAATTTTGTCTTGAAGCTTGTTTCAGACTATATATTAATTTAGTTAACTTGCAAATTTTGTCAGTTGCACCTTGATCCTGAAATTCTTCATATTGCTCCATATAGACCTCCTCATAAAGGTTAACATCTTTCTACAGTTTTCTCAAAATGTAAGTGCTTTTAACGAGCTAAAAAATCTCTATGCTTACGAATGATATGAGCAACTGTAAGAGACCTTAACCTTTATATATAGCTTCCATATCGAACTTTCTCATCATAGGCCTAATGTGGGTCTGATCTTGAAACTAATTGGGATCTATTTTTCTCTGGACTTTGACCTATTAATTTAGATAATTTTTTGAGTTACTTTATTATCTTTATCTAGATCAAATTACGTAACTTAACCGATAAATTATTGAAAAAACTAAAAAATGCGATTCAAAATTATCCAACTTTATGGAAATTTTCTAAAAAGTCCAGCAAAGATTTCTTGATAATGTTTTGTCGTTACTTCTTCGTCCAACTCATTCCACCCAAGTAAAGATACGAATCCAAAACCTCTTATGGTTCGACTTCACCAAATTATAAACTCATTGGTATTCGATTATACCTTTGATATTTGATATATAATTTTATTCAAAATAATAAATATAATATTTTTAAACATAGTAAAAATTATCAAAAAGATTAAAAAAGGCTCCAAATGACTCTAAAAAATGGATTTTAATTCACTTCAAAATTCTTAAACACTAATATTAAAGTATGCTATGGAGGTACTGGAGTGAGTGTTGTTACTTTTGACAAGCTTCTCGTGATTGGTCACTCGACACATGAAAAGAAAAGGAAGAGTTGAATAATCGAATAGAACTGTTAACATATTTCTTTTCAACGAGTGGACGACAATTTTAGATGCCTCAGTGGAGGATTCAAATCTTCCTTGTTGCTTCTTGTAATGGCCAAAACATTGCATTTTGTGTGTGTACTTTTACTATGTAAAGTGCTGGGGTTGCTGTTATTCTTCAGGATCCCCTCTTTGAGAGGTGTTGGATCAATGACTTCTATTACCTTTTTTTTTTTTTAATTACTTTGGAGGCTTAAAAGCCATTATTACCTTTTTTGAATACACAAAACATGATCGCTTCAACCATTCAATCCATTGGCCAGTATTGTTGATTAATTTGTGGTGGAGACACAGGTACCTATTGAAAATCAATCTGAGGTCGAGCTCATCCATTGTATGCCAGTTGTTGTCTCCAGTTCAGAGAAATTTCCAAACAAAGCTCTCTTAAAGATATAAAAATATTTCAGAAACTATAAATTATCAATGTTTTAAAAGTCAGACCAAAAGTTAAACAGTAAAATAAGAGGTTTAAGATTTAAAATATTTAACCGATATTACACTATCACAAAATCGATTAAAAATTGAATAAAATTAAAGAATTTAAAATATAATTATTCTTAAAGAATTTAAAATATAATTATTCTTACTTATCGAATAATTTAAAATTTAATTGAAAAAGATATTATTAAATAAAAATTAATTGATTTATTTTAATTTATAACAACTTATTAATTGGTAAAAGTTAATTTGTTAATTAATAAGCCGATTTGTTTTTGTTAAAGTTATTAAATAAGTAAATCGAACTGAAAAATTTAAAAATTAAACCAAAAATTTGAATGGTTCAAAATTTTTACGGATGAATCAGTAAAATCGATTGAGTTTTTTAATGATTGGAAATTATCAATTTTACTAGGCTTAAAAGCTTTGGAGGTTCACTTCTTTCTCATCTATAATTTGAAATCCTCAAAACTAATCTTCTTTCATGCATTGTTGTATCGAAACAATAATCAGAGGATTTTCGTTTCCAACTTTGTCCCTTTTAAAAGGAGCACTTTTCATTATTATTTAAAGGAGTTTTGATAAATTAAGTGAATAAATGGAAGATTATCTTTTCTTTTGATCAATTATGGGTACGTTTGGGTCTGCAGTGCGGTGGAGATAAGTACTTATCTACTACAGTTTTTAAACGCAGTCACATGTTTAGATTTGCAGCGAACAACTGGAAGTTGGAGGAAAGTACGGTGCCATTGCAGAAATCTATAAGTAGAAAGAAGGTTGCAGTAGGAAAGTATTTATGCAGTAGAAATTCTACTTTTCATTAATAATCTTTTGATAATTATTATTTTTCATTATACCATCAACTAATAGAAAGCAAGTCTAATTTATTTATAATTTATATTTATGCGACTGATAATACATTTTTATGAAATTTTTTATTTACTAAATATATTTTATTTATATTTTTCTTATTTTAATTTAATATTTTATTATTTGTAATTTTAAATTTATATGACTAATAATATATTTTTTATTATTTATACAACAATTATAGTTTATTAAATCAATAGACTTTTTAGTCATTTTATCTTTTTTCAGCAGTCGTAGCTATACTTGTCAAACACTTATTTTCACATTTCAACAATTACCAAAACAACAATCTCAAACACATAAATACTCATTTCAGCAGGTTATTAACCGCAACCGCTCTACCAAACTAAGCCAATATTATAGATCAAAACTATGCACGCTTTCCGTTAAACTCTAAAGACTTCTAAATCTATCCATATCCTTGTCAAGCCAAAAATGACCAAGTTGTAATGATTGTCTCCGCCAATACTGAGATTCTTGTGGATCGTTATAAAGAAAACGGAAGTCCCTCCCTCTTAATCATCCCTGTATTGGCTCTCTTCTGGCTAGCGATAAAGACCCAAACCCATGAAACATGTGATGGGGAAACATTAAGAGTTAATGGAGAGGACTTTGGTGATCAATGAAAAGGGTAGATTAGTCCAAAGGCAACAATTATCTGAAACATGCATAAACACATACGACTTTAATAGTGGCCTGATGCAAAATTCTCTATCATCACAATATACATTTTAAAGTTTGTCCCTACTTGAAACTCCATCATAAGTGATCAAGGACTTGGAGATTGGATAATCACGCCATCATAACACATTACATGATGAAGACAAGTAATCAGAGAAGTTAGAAGTTACAGCAAATGATCTTCGAGACATTTGTGCTCCCACTAAAAGAGAGGGATACATCAAGAGTAATCTATTCTTCCATTCTCATCTCCATAAAAATGGGTTCCACACCTATGCTTTCAATCTTAAACTTGACAAGTTTTGATAAGATTAAACATCAACTACAAGGTTCCCAAGTCGTAAGTTGCCTTCCCATTAACTTATTGGGTTTGATTCGAATTTGTCCGTTTCCTCATAAATAAGAATTTATTTTTTATTGAATTTTGCATTAATTAATTGAGTTGAGTCACTTATTTAATTTAAATGTATTAATTAATTAAAGAATTTATTTCAAATACATATTTAATAAATTACACATTAGTAATTATAAGTTTTTATATTAAAAAGAGTTAGGATAAGCTTATATCAGTAGAGTTTTTGTTAGTAGAGCTTTTGTGAGTAGAGTTTTTTTGAGAAGAGCTTTTCCAAGAAGCCAATTAATTGTTTAACTGTCATTTAAAAAAGGGATTTTTTTAAAAGCTTCATACAATAGACTGTTTCGTAACATAAAAATAAAAAGTACTTTTAATTTTAACTATATTTTATTTTGTAATAAAAATTATTTATGCATATAAATATTATTTAAAATATATTAAACAATTTGCAAAGCACAATATATTAATTATTATATAATTTTAAATCATATGAAACATAAATGAAAATATATCTAATCAATTTTTTTGTATGGATTATAACATAAAACTAATATAAAAAATAAATATTAAAACATATAAAAAAAGTCAAATAATATTATATAAATCTCAAAATAAACGTAAAATTGTGTTTGTAGATATTGTGGAAATTATGTGTAAAACATAAGGATAAAAGATACTAAAAAATAAACTCATTAATTGGTCTGAAAAATCTACTTGAAAAAGTTTTTTTTTAGAATCTCCATATTTGAGGTTATTAAAAAGATGTATTTTAAATGCCAAAAAAATTATATCTACTAAAAAAGTACTTTTTTATTTTACAGCCAAATATTTATTTTTTTAAAAAAATTTGCAGTAAAAAAAAGTAATTATTCACTCTCCAAAAGTTCAACAAAATAGGTACTTAATTTTAAAAAAATCAAACTCACTCAATTTTACGATACTTTTTTAACCTTAAATGTAGTTTTAAAATGTTTTAATTACTGCTTTTTATTACGTAATTATTACATGAAGCTCTTTTCACTAAAATTATTTTATTGGTTACTTAATCCATTAATTTTGAGTTGACTTTCTTTAATTAAGATCTTATCGACATTTGAAACGTAAGAGAGATCATCATCAAGAGGATGCGTATCTAGTTTGTTCTAATGATTATTCAAGGACGATCATTTCGGAAGATTAATTTGTGTTCCAACTCACATGGGATATTTTTCGAAGACCAAATTGTCGTATTCCGAGTGTGTTAATACGAGGACTTTTGGGTCCCAAAACACTTACACGTAACCATTCTTTGGAACAACTCTCCAGCAATTTGGCACGTGGAAATTACGTGTTGCTCTTGAAAACACCTGATCGAGTAAGCTGTCATTTTGTTTTTTTTTAAGGTTTTATCCTTTGAAATTTTTGCCAGAATTTAATTGTGTGACGAAATAATACATTGGGAGGAAGTTCAGTTGTATTGATCATTAAGCTTTTACGAATAGAGACATAAAGTATTTAATTTCCCTATTTGGCTTAGTTAGATTAGGACCTAATTGCCTACTCTTAGTCATCTGTCTCTTTCTTTTATAACAGAACATCTAACCTGTCCATTATTTTCCAATTATGGATGTAATAATAAATTTCTAGACAAATGTCTAATTTAGTCCTTGTAATTGTTTCAAAAATTAGACCAGAATTTACACTGATGTGACAAAAAGTTCAATCGATACTAAATCATTATAAGGCCGGTTAAAAATTGAATAAAATTAAAAATTGCAAGAATTTGAAGTTTATTTGTAAAAAAAGATTGTTAAATGAAAATTAATTGATTTATTTTAGTTTATAAGAATTTATTAATTTATAAAAATTAACTGATTGATTAATTAAATAATTAGTTTTTAAGAAGAACAGTTATTAAAGTAAAGTTAAAAATCAAACAAAAAAAATGAATGATTCAATACTTTTATACGTGATCTGGCTAAACTGATTTGATTTTTTAACCGTTGCTTATAATTTTAATAAATTTGTATTCAACAACTTAGATTTTATATATTAAATCTTAACGTATCCTTAACTTTTTTAATTGTAAGAATGAATGTACTATACACTAACAATATTAAAAGGTATATTTAATTATAATCCATAAATTGAGATTCTATTTGATACTAAAAATTTAATGTTGAGTGAATTTTTAATAAACATTAAAGTGAGGAAGGCTAGACAATGTCATTGAATTGTATTGCCCTTGTCTTGTTCATTAAGGAAGCGGTGGACTAAAGCCTCAAAGACGTGTAAACCGCTAATGGATTTGCGCAGAAAACTTGCACGTGAGTGAGCCATGAATCAGACACTGAAGTGGCAAAATTGTATAGATTTGAATTCTAATGCATTAATTGGCATTTGCTTCGTCTCTGATGAGTCTTATAAAGGGAAACACCTGGAGAGCTCTGTAAAACCAATGCAGCCTCGTCCTCGTGGCCTCAAACAGGAGTGTACTGTTTTGGACGCAAAATCTTATAAGATCTTCCTAACTTTGGTGCGTCCAATATCTTATAAGATTTTCCCAACTTTGGTGTGAACTTGTGAAATAATAGAGTTGAAATAGAATAATAGTAACATGTGATCTGGTCCTATTGTGTTGAGACATGAACTAGCCAGTTTCACATAATTTTCTCGTCTTTTTTGTTGTTGACATACATTAAATATCCTAATTTCGCTAGACTAATCTTAAATCTTTAAGATCTCACCCTAAGAATCTTAGAGGAGATAAATCTGAAACTTCAAGATTCATCAGGTTCTTACATACTGTATACTTCTGCACACAAAAAATCGTCGTATACTGATTGGTTAGCTGCTGATTGATCACTGGTCCTGCTCAACATCAGGTTCCCAACAGCCCCAGGTTTCATAGTAATTCCAACTCCCACACTGCTGCTGAAAGTCAGACTTCCTTAATTGATCCGACCAAGGAGTATACTCAAGGGACTAGAGGATCATCAACAGGAAAAATTCCCCCTCTTTTTCCTTTTGTGGTGACTCAAACACAAGACTTCCTACAAATGAGAGCCTTGAGTGAAGAGTTGATACTAATTAGGCCATTTCTACTTGTCTAATTTTATATTTTCCGACATTATATATACAACACATAACATTTATTAATAAGCACATTGATTAATTTATAGTTTTTAACCGTACCTCACTTCTCCTAACATTTGATATATAATCTACCATTCCAACTTAAGATTTCATAGAAAAGTACAAATTAAGAGCTGTTTGATTCCACTTCGTTTTGTTTTCAAGTAAAAAAATCTACTTAATTGTTGGTGTCAATATAGTTATATTTTTATTACTGATAGTAATTACATATTAAATAAAACTTAAAGATAAATTATTTTTAATTAATTAAGTTTATTTTAATATCTTATATATTATTTATTTATAAATTATCAATTAAAATATTTTATTTTATTAAAATAAATAATTTTATAATAAATTTTATTAATAATTATTCTAAATAATTTTAAATACAAATAATAATTTTATTTGAATTTTATATATTTTGAATTTATTTATATTTATTAATAAATTTTAATAAATTTTATTTAATTTAATTACACAAATTAAATAAACTGTTAAATTAAATTAAATTAATCATATTTTTAATTAATTTAATATAACATTAAATTAAAATTTTCATATTTTTATTAATAATTAATACATTAAATAATTAAATAATATATAGTTAGTTGATAGTAAATCATATGGTTAATTACTAAATAAAACCAAACTTTCGTTAATTGTAACCTGAATTTTTTAAAGTAACAATAAAATTTCTAAAATTTCAATTTTTTTCAATTCTAACCCAAATTTTAAAAGTAATAATAAAATGTTAAAACTTTCAATTTTCTTCAATTCTAACCTTACGTTATCTGTTATTCTCCCGATGTTCTCAACTATTTATTTTCTGTTTGTTCTTTTGACATCTCAAACTACTCTCGCACTACAACATACTGCACCAGTAAGTTCTTCATTTTTAGTTCGTTCTCTTGATGTCCTTAGTGTAAGGGCATCGGGGCTGCATGGGCTGCATAATATGAAAATCGAAGGGTGAGGACATTGAGAGAATAAACTGAAAACGAAGGAAAGTACTGAAATCAAAGTGTAAAGTTGTCAGGGATGTGTAATCTGATTTAGGTTATTTTTAAACAAAGACATTTTAATTATGTGATTAAACGACGTCGTTCCATTAATCTTCATTTGTTGTGTTCATTTTGGCTGACGTGTATTAATAGTTAAGGTTTCTGAAACAAGTGGTAAGTCACGTCAGCAAGCTTAACGGAAACACTAACGTCGAACAAGAATTGAAAAAAATTGAAAGTTTGAGCATTTTATTGTTACTTTTTGACGATCGAGCTAGAATTGAAAAAATTGAAAAAATGATTATTTTATTGCTCTGTTTTAAAGTTCGGGCTATAATTAAAAAATTGAAAAAAATTGTGGGCTTTTTTTGGTAATTAACCCTAAGTCAAATTACGGAAACAAAATAAAAAAAACTGTTTTTTATGGTTTTCATAGATTTTAAAAATTGGAAGAACCAAAACCAAAGCCTATACCTGAAACATAATTTTTTACTAAATTTAAAAACAAAAATAAATAAACTAAAACGTAAATAAAAACAAATATGCTCGAGTTTTAAAATATAAACTGTACGGAACTCACCTTTTTATTTTCTCTTTATGTGATGATGGTAAAAGTCGAGAGGTGTCGTGGAGAAGGAGAAAATGATATATATCAGTATATCAAAGATAGAAAATAGGAGGGCTATATGTAACCTGTACATGAAGCTAATTTGGAAGAAACTTATCACACTGATCTAGGCTACAATCTTGGATGATTTATAATCAAATAAAATTAACTTGGTACCTAGAATATCCTTATCCCTATAATTGCTCATCGTTTCCTGTAATTATCATATCATCAACATAGATTATGAGAGCTGTTACCTTTCCTCGTTGATGCTTAAGAGGAGAGTATGATCTGAATTACTTTGCTTGAAATTGTGCTTTCTCATGGCAAGGCTAAATCATCCAAACCATACTTTGGGAGGATTATTTTAATCCATATAACGCCTTTTGTAACTTGCAAACTACCTTCCTTTGTGTCGAAGAAACAAAACTTGGTGGATAGTCCATGTACACCTCCTCTTCAAGATCTCCATAGAGAAAGGCATTTTTGACGTCAAATTGGCCAGTCCAAGTTTGCAGCAAGAGACATTAGTACTTTTAAAGTATTTAATTTTGCTACAAGTGAGAAAGTTTCTTGATAATCTATCCCATATGTCTGAATATATCCCTTCGCAACGAGCCTTGTTTTATATCTTTGAACTAATCCATCTGCTTTGTGCTTGATAGATAATACCCTTAGACATCCCACAATTTTCTTTCCCTTAGGCAATGGTACAGGCACTTAAGTATCATTTTTTTGTAATGCTTTCATCTCTGCATCTATCGCTTGGATCCACTTAGGTTTATTCATGGCTTCACTTACTGTATTAGGAACAATATCTACAGATAACTTATAAACTAAAGCATTGAGAGGTTTAGATAATTTTTGAGTTAAGATATGGTTGGCAATTGGGTACTTTGACTTGTTTGTTCCATGATTGAGTGAATACCAGTTTGATGGTTGCCCGCGGTTATAACTCAAAGGTAGTTTATAACTAGCAGAAATATTGTGAGGAGAGTCTAGAATTTGTAACTCAGAAATATTCTCAGGAGCTTGGTCTAATTATGGCATTGTCAAGTCATGGAAAGGCTATTCACCTTCAATTTTCGTTGTTTCTTCATTTTGGTTTATTCTTGCTGGTTGTTGTTCGATCTCTACTTCAAAATGCTCAACATTTTCACCTTCTCCTCTTTAATCGATCAGCATTGCCATTGGTTATCTCAACTGAACCTCCCTTACATACTTTGAAGTTTCTTCTCCTATATCATTTGAAGTTTCTTCAAAGCCTAGCCAATTTTCCCAATTCTGCTCTTCACTCGTCATCTCCTCCTAAAGAGAGGAGTGGGTGGAAGATTGAGAAGTGAAGAAATTCTCTGATTCAATAAAGGTGACATTCATGATGATATAGAGTCACCTTGTAGTTAGATTGTAGCATCAATATCCTTTTTTGTGAGCTGCATAGCCAAGAAAAACACATCAGATACCATATGGATCAAGCTTTGTCCATTAATTCTTGTGTATATGAATATATGTAACACAACCAAACTTTCTTGAAAGAAGCATGAGAATTGAAGGTAACGTCACATGTTATGTGAGGACTTGAAGTGGGGTTTTGTAGTTCAAAACTCGCGATGGCAGTCGGTTGATCAAGTATACAGCAATCGTTACTGCATCTGTCCAAAATCATTTAGGGACATAAATAGCGGTTAAGAGAGCTTGAGTAATTTCCAAGATGTGTCGATATTTGTGCTCTGCAACACCGTTTTGTTGCGATGTTTGAGAATAAGATGCCTCATGATGCAAAACGTGTTCCCGAAAGTATCTATAAAATTGTGCATTATCATATTCCTCGCCATTATCATATTGAAGAATCTGAAGTTTAGCAGAAAACTATGTTTGAATCATATTATGAAAGGATCGAAATATTTCAAACACTTCATGCTTATTCTTTAACACATAGAGCCAAGTCATTCATGTACAATCATCAACAAAGGTTACAAACCAATGAACACCAGAAGAAATAGCAATAGGAGCAGGGCCCTAAACTTCAGAATGAATAATCAAATAAGGAGTGTCACATTTATTCAAACTGATTGGATAAGGTACACGATGAATCTTAGCTTGAATACAAGCTTCACACTTAAAATCTGACTCACTGAACTTTGTAAATAAATATGGAAATAAACACCTCAAATACCAAAATGAGGGATGCCCCAATCAATCATGCCATAACCAAATCTACCTTTCCTTAACTCCGACATAGTGCATATTATTTGCTCGACCATAACTGAAATCATCCATGTAATACAACGCTTCCCTTTTAGTACCACGACCAATAATCTCTTTGGTGAGAATATCCTATAAAAAACAGAAGTTAGGATACATTAGAGCACAACAATTTAATTCTTCAGTCACTTGTCCAACAGATAACAATTTATTGGAAAGTGATGGAACTAGTAATATATTTGGTAGTGAAAAAGAAGATAAAGCACCACTGTTCCAATTCCTGTTACTGGATATGTTACTCCATTAACATTGGCAATGCAAATTTGTTTCGGTTGGCTAGCTTCAAAGAAGTCACAAGGGTTAAAGGTCATATGGTCTGTTGCCCCAAATTCAATGATCTAGCCATAATGGTTCCTTGTTTCCGAGCAAGAAAAAACATAACCTTGGTTACCTAAATCATTCTGAGAAAATTTTTTGCTAGTGGAGATAGAAGATTTTGGTTGTGGTACAAGAGATAGTTGAGGCTCTACACTAATAAGAGTTGCATGACCAGCATTGTTGCCTCCACTTGTTTCATGTTTTTTCTTTGCCTTGAGTTCATGCCACCAATCTGGATAACCATGTAGTTTAAAGCATGTTTCTTTGGTGTGTTTTGCATTCCCACAGTGGGTGCAGCCTCCTCCTGCCCCTTGTGACTTCAATTTTGTAGCTATGTTAGGCTTTCCATTTGGTGATGTTTGAAAAGATAATGGGTGTTGAGGTTTCTGTCCTCCCTTTGAAAGCATAACACCACCAGATATGGTATCTTCATTTGTCATCATTACGTATTGCCTCAGATCCTCTCTTTGGACTTGTGCATAAGCTTGTTCGACTGTTGGGAATGGTTGTATCTAGAGGACATCTGCTTGAATCTTGTCAAGTTGATCATTAAGTCCGTCTAAAAAGGTATAGGCTCTATCTTCCTGTAAAATAGAGTTATATTTTTGTATATCAATATCACATTCCTTAGGATTTGGTCGATGAAAGTCGATTTCTCTCCACAAGCCTTACAGATTGTTGTAATATGTCTCAATAGATCCTCCTTATTGTTTGAGTCTGGTAACTCTTCTTTTGAGATCATATACTTGTGATGTATCAGTGCCATCAAAATATGTAATAGCAATATTATCCCAAACAGCCTTAGCCGTTGAGAATATGATAAAGTTATTGACTAACTTTGGATCCAGGGAATTGATTAGCCACCCCTTTACCACTGCATTTTCGATTCATCATTTTCTAAAAGCCGGATCTGTTTGCAAAGACTGTAAAAAATCATCATTTATGTATCCCAATTTGTCTTTGCCTAAGATATATATCTCGATAATTTAGGACCATAGTGCATAATTGGGACCATATAACTTGATTCCAATATGTGTAGCAGGTTCATGACTTGTGATATGATTCTGAGTTTAGTTCTAATTTAGTGCTTGGTCATTCTTGTCGTAAGATCTCCGAGAATTGAGTTCTCCTCTTCGTGTTTTTTCACCCTAGTGAGATGTGTTTCTATTTTTCTCTTTCTATTATTTTTTCTTTTCTAAAAATTCTATGACCTTAGAATCTCTGCTCTGATACCATATTGTGGAGAAGGAGAAAATGATATATATATCAATATATCAAAGATACAACAGAGGAGGACTATATATAACCTGTACATGAAGCTAATTTGGAAGAAACTAATAACACTAACATAGGGTATAATCTTGGATGATTTACAATCACATAAAATTAACTTGGTAACTATAATATCTTTATCCTTACAATTGCTCCTTCGACAACTCACGTCAATAGAGAGGAATATGACAGCGCACCATAAATAATCTGCTTCTTTTTATTTCCTTTCATTTGAATCGGGTCAATCTTCTCAACCTAATGCAAATTGGTTTTGTTAATTTCAGTATGTTTCCTTTATTAAGTGATGCAAGGAACTTGGAAATGAAAAGGAAACGTGTCTTAATGGTAATTGGAACGTGGGCATAACCAAAAAAGAGTCGACCATCTCCGTTAGCACTTAAAATTGATTTAGCTGACATAGATCCTCTTTTTGCGGATATAAGATGTACTCAAATGATATAATTATCGGAGTTCTTTGCTAAGCATCGGTGACCGGAAGAGCACATGCTGATTTTAATTAATTCTCAGCCGACAGGAAATTAATATAACTGATTTGATTAGTAAATAATATTAATTATTTATTTATAATTATTTAATAAAATTAACTGTTTAATATTAATTATTATATGTAAAATAATTTATACAGATATAATTTTAAAAAATATTTGTTAGTATTTTTTAAAATATTTTCATAAAAATTTAAACGGAGCAAATAAATTCAACATCATCATTTCAAAGTTAAATGAAGACGTATATAATATGATGATAACTTTTTATATATTATGACTCAAATTTGATATTAATTCAATTTTAAAAATTAAAATTTAAAATATTCAATTTAAACAACAAATTTATTATCTCTATTTCTTTAAATAATTTTTAATAACTTTTAAGTATAATAATTTTTTAATCTCTTACTTTCTCACCCGTTGGAAAAAAATACTCCTTATAGAACCTTTTTCAAAATCAGTAAATTAGGTTCAATTCACCTACCTAATTAACTAATTACCAAACATAATTATCAATATTTTGATATGATCAAATAGTTAAAAATTTTCAATTTATCAAAAAATTACTAATAAACTATTTGCCAAACAAGCTCATTGACAAATAATTAGTGAAGTATGTCGTAAAAAGTAAAATTTCAAAGGAAGTTCTAATTAGATGTTTTGAATTACAAATAATGTAATATTATCATGATAATGACAAGATATTACATGAGTTAATTGAAGGACAATCATTACTTTGATGATAGTAACAATATATTAATGATTCCTAATTAATTATTTTTTACTTTTTTAAAAAAATTAATAATTTATTGATATTGAGAGACATGATATAATTATTATTTTTATAAGATCAATAATCAGAAATTTTGTTTTAAAATTTTTGTAATTAATTATATGATTATTATATTTTAAATTTTTATTTATTATTACATAAACAGATTAATTAATAAATAATAATACTAATAATAATAATAATATCGAAAGTTTCGATAATATTTAAACTATTGAATTTAATTATATAATTATTAAGATTCTATAAATATTTTTATATAACAGTAATAACAATATGGACGACAGATTGTTCATACTTTTTGTGCATCCCAAAATGGTCATGGTTTGTCCCACCATTGTAGTTTCCCAGGCGTATTCTTGCCACATGGGCGGAGGTTAACCTTGTGGCAGTGGCAAATTCAATTTTTGATTCGCATTACAATTAATACAATGTAGAAAGTTACAAGGAAAATTACAAGATTCTCGTGACGAATTCAACTACATCTACCCCACTATCCCAAATATTTTTATCGTTGAAAAGGAAAGTACTAAGAAGAACGGAAAAGCCTCCACTTTGATCACACGAAACCCCCCTAAAATCTCCATGTATCTAAAGTATTACAATAAAAAAGTGAACCGATTCGATCAATTCAATTATAAAAATTTCGAGTTGTTTAATGTGAAACGGGTTTAGACTTCTCAATTACCACAAATTACCAAACATGTCTCGGTCTCTTATCAAATTATTTGTTTTTCTTTATCATAAGATAAGTGTGTAGATTAATTAGTATACACATAAATGTACAAATTCACATCTTCTGATCACTAGTCCAAAAATAGGATCAAGCACATTAACTTATTTGTAGCAAGCACCCCCAACCCTATAAGTACCACAGCTGCTCTGCACAATTCACTGATTGGTTTATCCACCATTAATCTACCTTCAAGCTTTCTTTTTTATCAAGAAACGAGTGGTCGAACCAACAAAAAAAAAATGCCACCGTTGAACATAACTTCCATTAAAACTTCATCAGATGGAGCTTGGCAAGGAGATAACCCTCTGAATTTCGCCTTCCCTTTACTAATTGTTCAGACTACTTTAATCCTTGTGATTAGCAGATTTCTTGCGTTCCTTCTCAAGCCTCTTCGACAACCCAAAGTCATTGCCGAGATAGTTGTACGTATGCTTCTCTCTCACTCTTGCATAAAACAAACACGACAACCTATGTACGTATCTACTTGAATTGTAGTTGCTGTTTACTTCATGTTGAATTTTTGTACTTATAGGGAGGGATTTTGCTGGGACCATCCGTTTTTGGACGAAATCAAGCGTACTTGCATAGGATTTTCCCGAAATGGAGCACTCCGATTCTCGAATCTGTTGCCAGTATTGGCCTTCTCTTCTTCCTGTTTCTGGTGGGTCTCGAGCTCGATTTGTCGTCGATTCGGCGGAGTGGAAAGCGAGCCTTTGGAATAGCTCTCGCCGGAATATCTCTACCGTTCTTAGGTGGCATAGGTGTTGCTTATGTCATTCGCAAAACAATAGAAGGTGAAGACAAAGTTGGCTACGGACAATTCTTTGTCTTTATGGGCGTGGCTCTCTCTATCACAGCTTTTCCCGTGCTCGCTCGCATTCTAGCAGAGCTCAAACTGCTCACTACTCAGGTCGGAGAGACCGCCATGGCTGCCGCCGCATTCAACGATGTCGCTGCATGGATCCTGCTCGCTCTCGCCGTCGCTCTAGCCGGTGATGGTGCCGGCGGCGGGCACAAAAGCCCGTTAATCTCAATCTGGGTGCTACTCTCGGGAGTCGCTTTTGTTATATTCATGTTGGTCGTGATCCGACCAGCCATGAAATGGGTTAGTCGGCGGTGCTCCTCCGAGCACGACGTGGTTGACGAAGCTTACATATGCTTGACTTTAGCTGGGGTTATGGTTTCAGGGTTTATGACTGACCTTATTGGGATTCATTCAATTTTCGGTGCATTCGTTTTCGGGTTGACAATTCCGAAAGGAGGAGAGTTTGCAGAGAGATTAATAGAGAGGATTGAAGATTTCGTGACAGGTTTGTTACTTCCATTGTATTTCGCCTCTAGTGGATTGAAGACAAACGTTGCCACCATAAGCGGTGGCCGATCCTGGGGGCTTCTTGTTCTGGTTATAACCACGGCATGTGCCGGTAAGATTCTGGGGACATTTGCGGTGGCGATGATGTTCATGATACCTGCGAGAGAATCATTAACACTCGGGTTTTTGATGAATACTAAAGGCTTGGTCGAACTCATTGTTCTCAACATAGGCAAGGAGAAAAAGGTACGTTTCCTATTTCAATGCCTGAATAAATTTCACCTAAAGCAAATCTACTCCAATTTCTCTTTTGTTTCCCCATGTTATTGGAACTTTCAAAATTTAAAAACAAAATGACATTACGAGTCAAGTAAAATCATCTGCATAGTAGGAAATATGTCAATGGTCGGGCTGAGTTGGGAGATCCTAGATTATAGTAGCCTGTGGCTTAGCTCATGGCTCGACAGGTTGAGCAATTCGTTATTTTTTTAAATAAAATTTTTAAAACGACGTTATTTTGAAAATAATTGTCAGATCATAAACTGGCTTAAGTCAACCCATGATCCAGGTAGAACAAACTAGGTCAAGCAGGTTGAGCTTTTTTTGACATTTTTACTTATTAGTTACCTAAGTTAAGTTATTGGGTTGAATATTTCTAAATATCAAAAATCTTGATATTGATCATATTTTTCTACTAATTAGAGGTAAAGTTAGGTCTATAAATTTTATATATCATCAAAACTTTTATTGAATTATTATTGATTTATTAAAAATTTTGATAATTTTATTTACAAATAATTAAGTGAATTGATGATATCATCTTAGGTTATTTTGTTGATTAATTTATTAAAAAAATATTATATATTTTCTAAAATTTAATTATAGTTATAAGATTAGGTAGAAATATGACTATCCCGTCGTAAATGGAGATGGGGACACGCAATACGGTTTCTATGTTCAATAGTTAATTTCAATGATTAGGAAAAGCTTACGCACATAGCTCCGAACTCCATGGACCACGTGTTCATTGACATTTACTAATAATAGATTAAGGTGTAAACACACGTTAGAGACAAAATAAAGTCATAATATATATATACATATGAATATCAGGTCCCCTAATTTAATAAAAATAAAGGGAATTTTTTATCGAAATTTTTATTAATTCAAAAGCAATCTCTTTATATATGTATCCTTTTTTTGGTTTATCCAATTCAGGTCCTTTTCCACTTTTTCTTTTCTCTTCGACAAGACATATTCCATGTGAATTGGGTTCCTGACTCAATTTCTTCTGTACAGTTCAAAAGTCCTTAGGAATAGTACTCTGGAAGTAACATCCAACTTTCTATTCCCTGACCTTTTGCCGGCTTCGTCACATAATTCAATCAATCTTTATCATTTGTCCTATCCCCAGTTACACGAATCACCCTCGAATCTTACCCTTGTCAAAGAAGAGACTGCCTCGTCAGGTTTGAAACAGTTCAATCAAAATTTAGTGAAAATGATTATACAATAAGAATAATTCGCCCTTTTCGTCAAAACCACACCTTTTATATTCATGTTCCCTTATTCTTTGGTAGTACAAACAATTAAGAATTATCACCTTAGTCCAAGTTGATTTGGACATGGTTTTAGAGCATCTTATACCAAGTCATCACATATCTTAGCATAAAAGTCTCATAATTTAAGATAGAAGCAAAAAAGCTTAGTCTGAGGAGTGATGCAATTCCTAAGCGGACGTGTTGCTGCTACACGTTGGCCTACTTGATAAGAGTTTGGTCACACTTGTTGAAAAGTAACATACAAACCTAATTACTTAATTCCAAGATGCCAGGACTCATGAGCTTTCATTTGTTCGTCAAATTTAATATTATTTGTTATAATAATATTAATCTTATTATTATTATTGGCTAATTTGATTAAAAAGTCCGAGTGATGTATTTGATTTCGTGTGCACTCTCATCACACAAATTGTTTAATGCCGGTATGTATGTAAATGGGTCCAAGTGAATATGTTTCTTTCTTTGCCTCAGGTGCTTAACGATGAGACCTTCGCAATACTTGTTCTGATGGCACTCTTTACCACCTTCATTACAACCCCGACAGTCATGGCCATTTACAAACCAGCTCGCGGCCGGACCTCTTCTCGCACTCACCGGAAGCTCCGTGACTTGAACAAAAACGAGTCCGCCAAGGACCAGCTTCGCATCCTAGCATGTGTTCATGGACCTGGAAACGTACCCTCACTCATTAACATCATTGAGTCAACTAGGAGCACCAAGAACTCCCAACTCAAGCTCTACATAATGCACCTGGTGGAGCTCACCGAGCGCTCTTCATCGATCATAATGGTTCAACGGGCACGTAAAAATGGAGTCCCGTTGATCAACCGTTTTCGTCGTGGAGAGTGGCACGACAGGCTCTCGGGCGCGTTTCAGGCATATAGTCAACTGGGTCGAGTTTCTGTCCGACCCACGACGGCGATATCGGCGTTGTCGACAATGCATAAAGATATCTGTAAGGTGGCAGAGAGTAAGCGAGTAGCTATGATCGTGTTGCCGTTTCACAAGATGTGGAGAGGGGAAGGTGATGATTCAATGGAGAATATGGGCCATGGTTGGAGAGCGGTTAATCAGAGGGTCCTAAAGAAAGCGCCATGCTCGGTGGCGGTTCTTGTGGACCGTGGATTTGGGAGCGGACGTGAGACTCCTGGGCCAACAAACTCAACTTTGGCCCAACGGGTTTGTATCATCTTCTTTGGTGGTCCCGATGACCGTGAGGCGTTGGAGTTGGGAGGTAGGATGGCGGAACACCCAGCCGTTAAAGTCACGGTGGTTAGATTCGTCGAGAAACGAGGATCAGAGAGTAACACCGTCATGTTACGGCCGTCTCCGACTAAGTGTAGTGAACAAAGTTATAGCTTCTCCACCGCTACTGTGAATAGAGAAAAGGAGATGGTAAGTCTCGTCTCTAAGTTCTATCATCTTTTCGTGATCATTATTCCTCACTCATAAACATAAATTTGAGAATTTCATTGTGGAATCAGGAGCTGGATGATATTGCAGTAGCTGAACTTCGGAGCAAGTGGGATGGAATGATAGAGTACATAGAGAAGGTGGCAACCAACATTGTGGAGGAGGTATTATCTATAGGAAGAAGCAATGATTATGATCTGGTGGTGGTGGGGAAAGGGCGGTTTCCGTCGATTATGGTGGCACAACTGGCGGACCGACAAGCTGAGCACGCAGAGTTGGGGCCTATAGGGGACGTGTTGGCTTCATCCGGTGGAGGGCTGGTGTCTTCGGTGCTTGTGATTCAACAGCATGATTTAGCTCATTCTGAGGAGGTTCCAGCCTCGAAGATACAGCGTTCTCAGTTTCATAAGTTCACAGAAGATGGATCACCTGGTCCTGGAGAAACTTCCAACGACATTGTCTGACTCTTTTAGGTCATACATAAATACATAACAAGATGTACATGGCGGTTGCTACTTCAGGCCTTTTGGGACTTCTTTCAAGTTTCGTATATATTTTAAGTGTATGGTGGGTTGGGTTGTACCTTCGCAGTTCACCCCACTTTCTTGGTTCTTGTTTGATTGGGCCTTGACATGTAAGAAATAAGGTAGAAACGGATCAATCATAGTGTACTTGTAAAGGACTGAGCCTATATCAGGCCAGTGTTAACTCCAAAATTGGGAGCTAATGTATGTGAAAGCCGAAGAAAGCAACTATTTTTTTCATTCGTGTGGGAAAGAACACCTGGGTTTGGAGAGAGGAATGGGAAAAATACTAATTTCTCCACTCATGTGATTTCATAGATTTTAAATAATGTATTTTTTTTTGTTGGAAATTCATGTGTTTTATGAAAAATGTATACTAATTTTTTTGTTAATTTCTTCCTTTTAAATTTTATTTACGTGATAAATTTAATTTCTTATTAGTAAGTGTTATAGTTTATTTATCATTTTTATATCAACAATTAGATACAAAAATTTTAAAATAAGCACTAATATATTAATTTATTATAACTTATTATTAAGAATAAATTAATCAAATTAATGTGGGAATAAACCAAGCCTATTTTACTATTATTTTATCATGTGCATATATAATAATATATCATACACTTCAAGACTTCTCTGTAACCCATTAAAACACCTTTTTCCTTATTTTACATTATTTTTATTTGGTAATATGTAAATCATGCTTTAAGATACGTTTTACAAAATATTATGAAAAAATCACACATTTAACTAATATTTAAAGAAATTACTTTAAAGATTATATCTATCAAATAGGTCCAAATTACCTAATTATGACATCACTTAAGCTTTAATTGATGACTCCTAGACTAGAAACTATCAAAAGTAGGATAACACTTCTACTATTTTTGAAAGTTTAAGGTGTAATATGATACTATAAATAACTGTAAGAACTAACTTAGACTTTTAGAAAGTAATAAGAGGCAATTCCTACCTTACAAAAGGTTTAAATTGGATCCTAACGTTAGGGATAATAATGGACTGACCTATGAGCTTAGATATAGGTGTTTTTAATGGGCCGATTCATGGGTCAAGCCTAAGTTTAGACTGATCCGAGGTTCAATTTTTCTAAACAAAATGAAATCATTTTGTTTAGAAGAGTTAGATCTCGGGCAGGTCTACTTAAGTCCAGACTCAATTAAAAAAATATTATTTTACACTTTTAATTTTAAGAAAATTATTTTAAAATTTTTGACCAGATTGCCTCTTTCCCATTCCTACCTAACGATTATAGCAAAATTTAATTTAACTCTAAAAGTTTACAACACATTAAAAAAGAATTATATTGTTTGAGAAATATTCCTTTAGAATATATGACATTTTTTATAGATCTTGTTATGAAAGATCCCCTGGTCCAGCAAGATACAGATGTGGATGACACATTCCTGGGAGCAACCACGTCACGCAGGAGCACATGTATTAGGAAACGGCCACAAAAATTGGAGTATTATGAATTGGCAGCTTTTACCACTGGCAAGGACTCTGCAGCACCAAGGAATGAAGGATAAAAACAGCTAGGGAATGTCAGATAGGACAGTGGGGAATTATTGTCGCTCTTATCTCTCACCTCTCAATTTCAGTGCTCTCCTCATCTTTCCCTGTTTTTCTCTGCTCTCGTTTGTAATAGGCCTTATTGGCTTGCCTCAAAAGTCATCGGTGAATAACAAATCCTTCTTCCACCATTATGTTATTCTCTGTTTTCCCTTACAGGTCATAACATTGGTGTTTTTCATTGAGCATTGCACAGATGGCAAAGTACCAAACCCGTTTCAAAACCCTTGATGCTGATGTTACCTTCCTCAAAGAAAACCAATCCAGACTCCAGGCAGATATCGCAACCATCAACTCCACTCTCGCGGACCAGGCGAAGCTCTTTGCTGAGCAACAACAACTCCTGAAACAATTGCTCGTCCGTTGTCCACACGAATGCACCCTTGGGTCCTTCCACTCAACCTTGTCACAAACTTGCTTCGGTTGAGTTACCCAAGTTTGTTGGTCTCCATACAGAGCGTTGGATCTCTGCTGCCAATCGTTACTTCGAGTTCTACAATATTCGCACAGAGGATGGACTCACCATAGCCTCCTTTTACCTAGCAGACGAAGCTGCTGACTGGTATGACTGGATGCATAAAAATAGACAGCTTGCCAGATGGGATCGTTTTATGAAGGCCTTACAGAAACGTTTCCGGCCAGATGAGCTTGAATCCATAGAAGGGCAACTTGCCAAACTAAAGCAAACCTCCACGGTTCAAGAGTATCGAAGTTGCTTCGAGTCCATGATGAACCGGGCCATGCTTCTACCATCACTTTTCATCATCTGTTGTTTCATCTCGGGCTTGCGAGATGAGATTAAGTCCGCTGTACTTATGGACGAATCCACGGATTTGGTTGATGCCATTAGCCAAGCCCAGCTTCATGAAAAGTGGCTATTATTGGAGAAAGGCCTCTTAAAAGCCACCTTGGGCCGAGGGCCTCCCCTGTTACCCACACCTAAACCATTTGGGTCCACTACACATAGCTCATCCTCAAGCTCTCGTTCGCCCTTGACCTCTGCGACATTGGAATCGGGCACCTAGTTACCAGTCCGACGACTTTCACCATCCGAAGCTGCTCAACATTGTGCATAGGGTTTATGCTACCACTGCGACAAAAATACAGTTGGGACCATTGCTGCAAAGCGAAGCCCCAAGTCCTTCTCCTCAGTGATGATGATGAGTTCACGGGTGTCGAGGACACCGATCTGTCCACTGACTCCACCCCTATGGGAGCCACAGCTACTCAAGCCGCAACAGACCCATCGAATGTTACAACAATTTCTCACTATGCATTATCAAGTGATCTTTCACCTACCACAATATGATTTTTGGGGCATATTCACGGATCTCCAGTTCGTGTTCTCTTAGATGGAGGCAGCACCCACAGCTTCATTCAAACACGCAAAACCAAATTCCTCAATCTTAACATTGAGCCCATAGAGTGCTTTGGAATGTTGGCAACGACGAGCGGCTCATTTGTTCGGGCATTGTCCGTCAAGTAAAGCTTTAGATTCAGGGGGACACAGTTCCTATTGACCTCTTTGTTTTGGCACTGCAAGGTTGGGATTTACTGGGGGTTTCCTGGTTAGCCACTCTCAGCCCAGTGGTCACTGATTATTCCTTTGCTTACTTCGAATTCAAAGTGGGGGACAAGATCATCCGTTGGAAGGGAGATAACTCTGCACACACATCTGGCCACCTTGCACTCGTTGCGTAGAATTTCAACTACAAATTCTACTTATTGTTGCTATCATTTGGAGTTGGATGACTTTACCAATACAGTTGCCACAGATCTCCCAACAAATATGCTGACTCTACTTATGGAGTTCTCAGATGTTTTCGCCCCACCGTGGGGCCTTCCACCTTCTCGCCTACACGACCATAGTATTCCACTTCTTCCTCAGGTTCTTCCAGTCAATGTGAAGCGTTACCGATATCCCCATTTCCAGAAACAGGAAGTCAAAAAATTGGTTGCAAAAATGCTCACCAAAGGTATTATATAGCCGAGCAACAATTTCATCACCCGTCCTACTTGTCCGCAAGAAAGATGGCTCCTGGCATTTTTGCGATGATTATCGGGCCCTCAACGTAGTAACCGTTCATGACCACTTTCCTATACCAATAGCAGATGGGCTATTTGATGAACTACATGGTGCGGTTTATTTTTCCAAGCTTGATTTGTTAGCTGGCTACTATCAGATTCGGGTGAAGCCAGAAGACGTGGGCAAGACTGCTTGTAGGACACACAATGGGCACTACGAATTCCTTGTAATGCCATTCGGTTTATCTAATGCCCCCTCTACCTTTCAGTCCTTGATGAATAATATTTTCCGGCCGCTGCTTTGAAAATTTGTTTTGGTGTTTTTTGATGATATACTTGTGTATAGTGCATCTTGGACAGCATATTTGGACCATGCTAGAGAACAAACTCATGGCAAAATTGTCTAAATGCCAATTTGGACAACGAAAACTGGGATATCTGGGACATATTATATCAGCCTCCGGCATTTCTGTTGACAATGAGAATATTGATGCAATCCAGAACTGGCCAGTCCCTCGATCTGTCAAGGACGTCCGTAGTTTTTTGGGTCTTGCTAGATATTATAGGAGGTTTATTCAAAATTATGCCACGCATGTGGGAGCCTTATCCGATTTTTTGAGGCAAAATAATTTTCACCGGGATGCTTCTACACAGCAAACATTTGATTCATTGAAGTCTCTCCTTGGATCAGCCCCGGTTCTCCATCTTTCGAATTTTTAGCCCTATTCACAGTTGAAACCGATGCTTCCAACATTGGCATAGGTGTTGTTTTGTCCCAAAACAAGCATATCATCGCTTTCTTCAGTTAGAAACTGACCCCGCGAATGCAGCAAGCTTCAACCTATCACAGCAAATGTATGCCATCATACAGGTCATCTCTAAATAGCGACAATATCTCTTTGGCCATAAGTTTATGATCCTAACCGACCAACAATCTCTAAACAATCTAACTGAGCAGATCATTCAGACACCCGAGCAACAAAAATGGTTGATCAAGCTTGTTGGTTATGAGTTTGAGATTCAATATCGAGCTGGAAAAAGCAATGGGGCAGCTGACGCCTTATCAAGGATACATTCGTCCGAATTTTTCCCCTATCCATGATTGAATACGATCTTATGCAGAAAATCTGGGAGGTCAATAATTCAGATCTCGAACTGATTGAAAATCAGGGATTCTCCGGAGTCTATGACAGAATTTTCAACTTGGGATGGGCTTCTATTTTTCTAGATCGTTTGGTCATTCCATCCACCTCAGACTTACGCCAACAGCTTCTTCACGAGTTTCACTCATCACTCATAAGGGGCCACCCGGGTATATCTCGCACTTTCCATCGTCTTTCAGCCAATTTCTTCAGGAAATCAATGCGCAAGGATGTGCGCGATTTTGTCTTAGCCTGTCATGTATGCCAGCAGATGAAAGATCCATCCCTGAAGCCGGCCGGACTCCTCCAACCCCTGCCAATCCCAGATTTGGTATTTGAGGCAATAGCCATGGATTTTATTACAGGTCTACCTCTACCTTATGGGAAGTCGGTTATTCTTGTGATCGTGGATCGGCTATCAAAATATGGTCACTTCATTGCTATGGCTTCACCTGTCACCAGTGAATCAGTAGCCACATTATTTATCTCTGAATTTGTGAAGCTTCATGGTATTCCCTCATCTATAGTCACTGATCGGGATCCTAAGTTCCTCATGACTTTCTGGACTGAAATAAATCGGTTACAGGGTACGACTATGTTCCCTAGCATATCATACCACTCCCAAATCGATGGCCAAATAGAACCTCTAAACAAAATACTTGAAATGTATTTACGGTGCTTCACTAGTGATTCTACTAGCTCTTGGGCTACTCTCTTATCATGGGCTGAATTCTGGTACAATACATCCTTCCAGACTTCCGCTCAAATGACTCCTTTAGAAGTCCTCTATAGCAGGCCACCACCTACTATTTCTCGCTATATACAAGGTTCGGCAAAGATAGTGTAAGGCCCCAATATATACCCTAGATGAAATGTTACATATTTATGGCAATACACGTATGATTGGCTTGTTCTTTGG
>JANZXR010000004.1:32399551-32418014 GCA_027575705.1 Erythroxylum echinodendron | reverse complement strand
TATAAATAAAAAGATAATTATAAAATTTTAAATATAAATCACATAGAACATAATCAAATTTATTAAATATTTAATAATAATATTTTTATATAATTAATAATAAATTATATATAATTTATAAACAATTACAAAATAATTTTTATATATTTTTTGTTTTCATTATTAAAATTTTTATTTTATTATTAATTATATACAATTTTAATTAATAATATAAAAATATTATTATTATTAGAATAAGGAGAAATAATATACAAATATTATCAATTATATAGAAGGGGGTTAAGGTTAGAAGAAATAATTAGTATTAAGAAAATTTTTTGAGGGTATATTAGATAGTATGTATTTATTAGTTTACGCTTCATCCTAAACCCTTCGAATCGGAGGTTTCTTATTTTCATCGTTTAGGATGGAATGGAATGTAATATGAAACCCTCCGCTTTCATCTCATTCTGTTCCATTTTATTGTGAAACTCTCAACTAAACGATGGAAGTGTGATACGTTTTATTTCGTTCTATTACTAACTCTCTAACTAAACAAGTCTTTAAAGAAAAGAGTGGAGTGGCGTTGACCCTTTTTGTTATGGGAAGCATTATGTGCCGATATATCTTAAAGAAAGAATTTTTGATTGAGTAGATAATCCGAGAGGCTAACGATTATGTGCTCCCGGGCTCAAGCAAGGCTGCATTCCTTGAAAACTGTATCTCATATCATGGATTGTCGCCTTATGCTCTGTCAGGTAAAGCATATATCATTGCTTAGTTTGATTAGTCTAAAAGGTGTTCATCACCTGGTGGGAAGTGCTCACAGTTAACAGGATCATATTATGCCAATACAGCGGCCAAAAGCTTGAGCGGAAGGACCTGGCGAGAATTCCCTTTGAAGTGGATGAAACAAGTGGCTGTTGGATTTTAGAACTAAAACTAACTAAAAAAATTAGAATAGAAAAAAATAATACAAGAGGCAATTTATTGATAAATTACCCTTTACATTGACGTTGAATGGATAAGTAATGAAATAACAAACTTAGCTAATATTTCAGTAAAGATTAACCAAATAAATAAAAAATTTAAAAGTTTAAATCCTAACAAATAACAACTTTATCTTAATAGATAAAAATCTTATCTTTACTCAAGTCTAACTCTAGGTAAGAGCAGGACACCTGCCTCATGAAGAATAAAATTGGCAACAAAAAGGGCTCTATTTTATTTCATTTTGTTCTTTATGAAGGTAAAAGAGCAATAAAAGGGCCTATATTTTACCTATTTTATTCTTTATAAGGGCTCACTCTTGAATATCATAAAGAAAGAAAAAAGCAAAATAGAAGCATTTTTTTACTTTGCCTATGGCCTATAAAATGTCAGGATTAGCCTTGTCTTTACTACTTTATCTTAGTACTCTCAAATTTTATCTTTAAAAAAATTACATTTTTAATAACTTTGAATCATTCTCTAACATTCGCTCTTGATTCAAAGTTGTAAGAATTTTTGAAATTGATAATGTACTTCCCATCACCCTTTAATGATTGAAGCACATCTCTCCACAATTATTTTCTTTGGAATACTTCCCTCCAATCTTCTCAATAGAGCACTTTTCTCTATTCTTTAATATCAGCACTTCTCTCTATTCTTTAATATCAGCACTTCTCTCATCACTTATCTTCATAGATCACGTCTCAATGTGATGCATATTGGTGAATTTTACTTTTACCCTTTGAAGATGAATTCTGATCATATATGCAATAGGCAATTTATGTTAGAAAATGATTCAAAGTTGTTATATATGCAATAGGCAATTTATGTTAGAGAATGATTCAAAGTTGTTAAAAATGTAGTCTTTATTTAAAGATAAAATTTGGGAATAGTAAAATAGAATAGTAAAGATAAGATTTGTTATCTGTTAGAAGATAACATTTTATCTGTTAAGATAAAGTTGCTATATGTTAGGATTTAAACTTTTAAACTTTTGATTTGTTTAGTTAATCTTTACCGAAATATTAGCCAAGTTTATTATTTCATTGCCTATATATTCAGGCCTTCAACATTAATGTAAATGGTAACTTATTAATAAAGTTGAAGGAGCATATCTGATCAAGCGTTCCTCTTCAAAAGGAAAAAGTAAAATTCATCAATGAACAAATTGTAAAAGGCTCGACCATGAAGAGAAGGATTATTGGCACACAAAAAAACCGCAGTGTTTCAAGTGCAAGAGATTTGGGCATTTATACAAATTTCAAAATGAAGAAAAAACAAACATAACACAAATGACACAAAAAGAAACTCTTTTTTAGAGTAGTTGGTGAGAAGTGCACGAAGACGCATCGTAGAGATAAGTGATGAGAGAAGTACTCGTGTTAAAAAATAGAGATAAGTTCTCTATTGAGAAGATTGAGGAGAAGTACTCCAAAAAAACAAATTGCAGAGAGACGCGCTCCAACCATTGACCATTGACGGAAAGTACATTATCAAATTCAAAAAGTCTTACAACTTTATATAAAGTTAAGTTGGAGTTCAAATTAAATATTTATAAAATGTTAGGGTGCTTTTCATTGTATAAAAATGTTTAAATTTAAATTAAATTATGGTAAAAATGTTAAGACCTAATTTTATTTTTTGTTTATAATTCTATTATAAAATAAATTAGTTATCACTTTTGTATATATACAAAGACGAAATAAAAAGGAAAGAATAATTTCAATTATACTATTAATATAACTAGAAAAATGTCACTAACAGAAGTAACATTGACATCTTCGCTCGCAGTTACCTCCACAGCTCCATTGTATCTCTAAAATAGTCCTCCAGGCCCAACTTGGTGCAAAGTTCCACTTAATGCTTCGGTAAAAACATCACAAACTGAATTCTGAGTTTTTAATATTTTAGATATAATAGCTTCTCTATCAATCATCTATATCTCTTTGGATCCTCCAACACTCTCCTTCATCCAAGCTTAACTGTAAGCCCTTGGTAAGTGGGAATTTACTCCCTTCTACAAATTGCGTCCCTGTAGCCAAAACAATGTCCTAAATAAACTTTGTTTGACTGATAAAAGATTTTTGATCAGATCGACCTAGTAATCTCCAAACTAAGAAAAAAATTCATGCAACCAAGATCCTTAATAGTAAAGTTTTCATTCAAATCACTACATCATCTGCATATATCAACATAACAATGAACAATTATCCCTTTGATTTGATGAAGAGGAAGCAACCATTCATGGATTCAGTGAAACTCAGAGAAATTTGAAATTTGAAATTTTGTAAATTAAAGATTTCGATCGTCTGAAAACTTGCTTTAAACCATACAATAATCTCTGAAGCAAGTAAACTTTACCTGATGTACCAGTGAATCCATGTCTAATTGATGAATGACTCATTATCTTTTTATTGCTAGAGCAATAAATAACTAATCAGTATCCACCTTTGTCACTAATGGAATTCTTTCTTTGGAATTAAAACCTTCAATTTGATTATATTCCTTTGTCACTAATCTTGCTTTAAATCTATCAATTGTACCATCAGATTTATGTTTAACCTTGTACTCCCACTTAAAGCCTGTAGGCTGTAGCCTTCTTTTCTGTAGGCAAAAGTACTAGCTCCTAATGCTATATATTCCTTTCAAAAGCTTCCAACTTGTAAAAACAAAGAGGAATTAGATAATTACGAGGTATCATAAACAATTGATGAACATTTCAAAGCTCCCTAATTATTGTTGAGAAGAAGCAGGACATTTGACACAAAATCTTGCAAGCCAAGTAGGCTTTTTCTTAACTCTGTAACTTTACCTAGTGCTACCATTGATTTGTACTTGAATATGTAGAAAAATGGTGGGGTCATAATCATTTATACCAAGCGAGTAAGAATTGGAGAATCATTCTGGTCATCAAAACCAATAGCAAAAGGCGAACCCAGTACACTCTCCTGTGTTGCAACGGGTGCAAAAGAAAAAGTAACCTAATAACCTTACACTGCACTCTTTTTGCGTTGATAGTGTTGCACAATCCCTCCCTTTCCCTTAACCAATCTCCTGAATCTCTTCTACTATATCGCTCTGCACTCTTTTTGCATTGATAGTGTTAAACAATCCCTCCCTTTCCCTTAAGCAATCTCATGGATCTCTTCTATTCTGTCACTCAGTTATTCCAGCTTGAAAATTTCTCCTACTATTCCTCTTCAGAGGGTGAGCTTTTCCCAATGTTAACATTAACCAACCTCCTGTTACTCTGACCTTTGGTTTTGCTATGCTGCCACCACTATAGATATCCAACCACCTTGAAACATTTGTCTTATGATCACAATAATCATAACGACCTTGTTCTTTCTTTGACTTAAAAAAACTTCTTTCATCCCTTTTTGATGACTGATTTTATGATTTTGTGACAATTGTTGTCTCTTTAAGCTTCTACTCTCAGTATCATCAAAATGTTTTGTTAATAGAAGGTAAAGAATTATGTAATATCATCCGACTTCTTATTTGATTATATCCTTCATACAACTCGTCAAGAATAGCATCAATCTACTCGTATTCTTTGCTTCTTCAATCTGTTTTATTACTCTACGATTAAGTGTATAAATACCCGCAAATGGTACCTCAATTTCTCATTCTCTCTTGATACCCCGGTATTATTTTGGTACCTAGCCTTCTACACCAGATATCTCTGGAACTTAGGATATCCCGATATCACTCTGGTACTAGTCATCAACATAGGACATCCTCGAGACTCAGGATGCCCCAGTATTTGCTCCACAAACAGATACCTAGCCACCACTCACTCATATCAACTCAACCTATCCATCTTAGGCTATCGAATGTAGCCTATCTTAGGCAAGCCACCAATTCTCGATTTTTACAATTTATTATACACTAGTCTCTATAATTAACACATTTACCTTCAATTTAACAAGCAATACATCTAATAAACTGTCACAAAATATAACAACAAAATACCTTATACTACATTAATTATTTAATAATTAAGGTAAATATAATTCATATATGTAATTATTAATCATTAATTAAATTAATGACCAATTTAAATATAATTTATTAATAACAAAATGGTACTTAATTTTAAAAGTAAAATCCAAGGTTATCCTTAATTTCGGACTCAACTAATTGATAATCCCAATTTTACCTTAATCAGACTTTCGGACCTAAAATTTACAAAATTTTATTAGATTAATTTACAAAAAAATTCTTAACCAATTACATTAATAATCCAACATTATTCTTTCTTCCAATTTATTCTTAATTATAAAAATAATATCCTTACTAACCTAACTCCCATAATTACTAAAATATCTATAACTAATTAAAAGTCCATTTTACCCTCCTCCATTTCAATTAATACCAAAAATCCTTCTTACAACAAAATTCCAAATTTACCCTTAACTTTTTGCACTTCCTTTTCTGCCCTTACATGTAACTTAAATTTCAAATTCATCCTTAACTTTCTACACTTCTCATTCTGCCCCTATATGTAATTTAAATTTCATATTCACCCTTAACTTTCTGCACTCCCCATTCTACTCCTACATGCAACTTAAAATTTCAAAGCATTGCCATCATCTTCACCCTCCCCTCTTCTTCTCTCTTTTCTTCTTTCATCATTTTCCAGCCTCATTTTCTCCACTTTTCTCCATTTATGCAACTTCCAAAAATTATCCTAAACAACCACAACATGTAATCTAACTTCAAACTAATGTAGGATGATCAAAAATCACCATTAAAATGACATAATAGTTGCTAAAATTTTTACCTAAGTATAACTCACTATGGGGTTGTTAACCTCCACAATTTCCTCCAATTTTTTTGCAAAACAAACAAAATGAGGAAACATATGAGGAAAGAGTTACATGTAGATGAAATAGTGTGTTTTCAAACACACTCACCAGTTGGAAATGAAGAGCAAAGATGAAGAAGATGGTGGACTTTTGTTGGTTTTAATGCATATTTCCAACAGATTGCTTATTTATATACTCCTCTTTTTAATAGCTTAATAGGTTGGGCTGTGGGTTTGGTTTTAATTTAGTTTTGTGGGCTTTACAACGATTGTTCCAAAACAACCGATTTTCTAATCTTGTACAAATCATCGAGACATTACCACCACCTCCATTTTCATCTAAGTTCTTTTGAAGATTCAAGGAAGCTTTACACAACATATATATATATATATATACATATATATATATATATATATATCACACGTTCATCTTATAGTTTCCTAATAGAAAATGAGATACAGATAATAAAGAAAGAGAGTTAATTAGAATGATATTAAAAACTTTAAAGAATAAGATCGACCATTGAAAGCAAGTGATGATTATACTTTGATGAAGGGATTTGTTGCGCATTGATTTGTTCTTCATTAAGGAGAAATCTGCCACATTCTTACCATTGGAGCTCATTTCCTCCATCAGAAACTATTTGCCATATCGACATTTTGCGATGAATTTATGTTAAGAATTTTTTTTTCTTAAAGACAATAGAAACAAAAAACAAGTCAAAGATATATTCATATAGAAGTAGAGTGCACAATTTAATAAGGAAATAAAAAATTATATGAAGTTATATGCAATTAACAAAATATTCATAGAAGAAGCAAAGATCATCGAAACTTATTTTTTTAACCAAACAAAAATCCCCTACACAAGCACATTCTATATTTGCCACTCATCTTTAAAGATAAATAAAACCTATAGCACATGCGACAGATTAAAAAATGATCTGACATCTTTAAGAATAGGAGACTTCTTATTTGAATGTTCCAACATTCTAACAATGTTAATTTTGTGATTTATCGATTGAGACTACTTCATATGTTAAGGCTAAAAATGTTAACTGTGTATGTATTGTGTTTAAGGTGCATAATTAAGTGTACTTTCTTCTATAGTTACTATTTTGATAAAAATAGTTAGTGGGCGGGGGTGTTGCGGTGCTCATCAGATATGGAGAGAGCTAACATGATGGACTTTAAAATAGAAGGAAGTATGAAAATAGGAAGGCCAACCCTAGGTAACCTATAAGATGCAGAAATCACACAGAAAATAAATGCAAGAAATCCTAGCATATGAACATATCAACTTTAGAGCAGTTAAGCACAAATTTAGAAAGAAGGAAGACTTACCTGAAGAGTTTAATAAAGGTTGGGGATTGAAGCTCTCTCTCCAAAACAAGAACATACTAGTTGAAAATTTGGATTAAACAAGAAGACACTGATTTAGTACAAAAGAATCAAGTAATTTTATACCTCGAGTTAGCTTTCACCTAGGATGGAAGTGATTTGTGACTCCTCCAAGAGAAAGCTAATGACTACCTATTACAGAACAACAACCAAAGGTAAAAAAAAGGAAAAAAAAGGTGAGAAGCAAGATAAAAAAACCCATACCTGCCAACTTCACAAGCTCAGAGAAGAAGATCGCCTTTGATGGTTCAGTCGTAATTAAGAAGCATCTAGAGACTATTTCATTGAGGGAGGTTTTCAATTTATGTCCTTTGTTTAGGTAATTAGGTTTTCAAGTTCATAAAACAACGAAGTTGCTTCACCTTTGGTGATGAAAACAAAAATCGTTATGAAATGTGAAACTTCTGCAACATTTTTTATAATTTGTCACCAAACCCTATTCTTATATATTACACTCTATATATTATATAAATTCTATATAATATATAAATTTTATACAAAAGTACAGAATTTATATATAATAAATAGAGAATTATGATTAAATAGAATATTATGATAACTATGATCCGAGAAAATTTATCTATTATCTATACATTCATAAATCATTATAATACATTATTATATTGATTGCCATATAAGATTATATTAAAAAATAATCGTAATATATTAAAAAATGGAAATCAATATTAAATATTAATATCATATTCTTAAAAATCAAATTTAATATTATTGACAATGATCAAAAGTCTAAAAATAAATTTAGCTAACAACAATGTTATTTCAAAAATTTATAAAACTGAAAACACAAATTAATTAAGATTACATGGATTTATACTTTTTATTTGCATAAAATTTGTTAAATATATAAATATATGTGATAATATTTGGCCACGTTTCACTAAATTTGTCACAAAATGTTAGCCTTTCGGTGACATTTTATTGAATTAATCACCAAATGTTAGCGCTTTGGTGAAGTTGCTATATATTTGTCACCAAATGTTAACGTTAATTCATCGCCAATTGTTAAAATGCATATTAAAATTTTAATTTCATTTTACAAAACGTAGCTAAACGTTTAGCTACGTTTTCAAAAACATAAGTAAACCTTTTTGGCTACATTTTTAGAAATGCAATAAAAAAACATTTGATTACATTTTCAGAAACATAGCAAAAAATATTTAGCTACGTTTTTGGAATTGTGACTAAAAACTTTTGACTATTTTTCAAAAAACGTAGCTAATAGTAAAGTAGCCAAAAGTTTTTAACTATAAAAACTAAGTATAGTCAAAAGATATTAGCAATGATTTCTCAAAACATTACTAATAGTTTTCGCTACGAAACTAAAGCGTAGGCAAAAATTATTAGCGTCAATAAGCAAAAATTGTCGCCTATAATTTTCAACTATGAGGTTTGGCGACGTTTTCAAATGACTAATATTAACAATGATTTTGAAACTTTTAGCTACAATTTTTTTGACCAAATATCCTTTTTGTTGTAGTGCACGAGGAAATTGACACCTCTTCCTCACTTTTGAGAATAAACATCTAATGCGATGCATCAAATTTGCAAGTTTGACTGAATAATCAGATATTAATACTATTAAATTGTTTCCAATATTTTGGTATCTAAAACTTTTACGAGAATAAAATACTAATGAATGTCCGACATTTGGTATCTAAAACTTCTTGAAAGAATAAAAATGGAAGCATGGCACCAGACCAGAGATATCAGCTTATCTGGGGCATACTAAAATGAACATAAATGATGAATTGTTCTTTTATAAAGTGGAGTTAATTGTAAACAAAATTCTTAACTTTCTCTAATTTTATAATACCAACCCAAAAAAATTATATTTTGATATTTTGTCCATCAAGATGTTATAAAGATGATCGGCAATATGATCATTAGTAGAAAAAACTAGCACTCAAGACTGTTGTAAAGCATGAAGCACCGGTAGACATATTGACAGATTCGTTCCACTTTTTTCATATGGCTTACACCTATAAACCGAACTTGCAAAATTATTACAGACAAATGGCAAAGAAGATATGTTCGTCCCTTTGAAAGATTTTATTCCTAACATCTCCCACGAAGAATCTATCAAAGGAATAGATCTTTTTACAGTATTTAAAGAACACACTTTCAGAATCATGAATTGAGGACCACATGATTGGCATGATTTCACAGTAACTTCACTGATAAAGAGTATCAATGACCTCTAGCATGAATCATATGAAAGTTGCCCGCACTTAACGGAGATTGGTGTGATGTCTAAAAAAAACATTATATCTTAGACACCACTTGTTTGGGTAAGAACAAGAAGGTTTTGTTTTTTGTTTCAACAAGATCGTTATTGAAGCAATCATGTCATGGATTCTTTCCAATGTTCGTGGTGAATTAGATGTAAATGTCTCCAATAAAAACCAGACAGGCATTATCCAAATTGAATAAATAGCATAATCTATAAAGTAACCACCCTAGCAGCCATGATAGACCTCTGATAATCACTTCCACTTTGGTTTCGATCTACATACTACGCTTGTTGAGAATGATGCGACCCAAAAAAGTTCCCAATTCATGCTGGTTTACTTATCATTTAGACTTGCAATTTGCAATTTTCAATGAATCTTTTGGGATATTTTTAATTTTAAAAAATTTTCATTGGTTCCCAAAAAATATGAATGTGGATTGTCAATTGTCCTGAAGAGGATTTTTTATTTTTCACTAAAGCAGAAGGAATAATTTCTAAAATAACGAGTATAGAGGAATATAAATACTGATGGCACTACTTTTCCAAAAGAAGCCACTCTCTTGATTTTGATGTTGAGATGAAGCTTGTGCGTGAAAAAAGTTAAAAATATTTAGCATTTCAATTAAATAATGGGATTTTTGTTTAATGCAAAGATAATTAGAAAAACTTATTTAACTTAACAAATTCAATACCTTATCTTTATTGAGAAAATATCAATAATTGAAAATTTCAACCCATTCAACCTTTTGAACCTTAAAAACTTTGAACTTTTAAATTTTTTAGTTCGGTTTTTAACTTTTCAGTCGATTTACTTTAATAACCATTGTTGTTAAAAACTGATTAATTTATTAATTAATCGTTCAATTTTTATTAATTAATAAATTCTTATAAATTAAACTATAATTAATTTTAATTTAACAATATGTTTTTGGTTAAAATTTAAAATTTTCAATAAGTAAGGATAATCTCTTTCAATTATATTTCAAAGTCTTTAATTTTATTCAATCTTTAGCTAGTTTTATAGCATTATAATACTTGTTATATCTTTTAAACCTTAAACTCTTATTTTATCAGTTTAACTTCTGGTTCAGTTTTTAAAATATTATAAAATATCATTCTTTAATTTTCAATAAAAATTCTCACTAATAATCATTTTTGTAAGATTGACTAAACTTTTTTAAAGCAAATATGTGATTCGAAATATTAAGATTTAAAATAGTAATAAATTCGATGCCACTCATCTGAAATATTTTAAAATTGAATCATATTTCGAATCATATCAAGTGATAATGATCGGTTTTGAACAGTTCTACTTCTTCACTCTTATGTCTTTTTAGTTTAATATAACGGAAGTGCACCTCCAGACCCACCAAATTTTAAGGGCGAAAAGAGCAATTCACTCTCACCCATACCGAGTGCATGCACTCCTGCTTGGCGAGACATTAACAGACACTATCTTCAGTTCATCTCCTCACCTCTATATTAAGATCCCTGATCATATCACATACTTCAAGTCTGCAACTAATGATCATCATTCTGATCCATAATTGTTAAAACTAGCTATCTTGCTAGCTAATTTCAACGGATTAAAAGCCATGAAGAGTTTCAATATGACCAACATTAAAACATCTTCTGATGGAGCATGGCAAGGTGATAATCCTTTCAATTATGCCTTCCCACTGTTAATAGCACAAACGACTGTAGTTCTAATCACCAGCCGCTTCATTGCTTTCCTTCTCAAGCCTCTGCGCCAGCCCAGAGTCATTGCTGAGATAGTCGTATGCTTGCTAAACCTGTTCTTTAGCTAATGTTCTTGTTAATGGAGTCTGTGATTAGTTACTTACTTATACATGTGTTTCAGGGTGGAATTTTGCTTGGACCATCGGTTCTAGGACGTAAAGAAGATTTCTTTCACTTGCTGTTTCCTTCATGGAGCACACCTATACTAGAATCTGTTGCCAGTATTGGTCTTCTCTTCTTTCTTTTCCTCGTAGGTCTCGAACTCGACTTAAGTTCGATTCTGCAAAGTGGGAAAAGAGCTGCTGGCATAGCACTTGCCGGAATCTCTCTCCCTTTCCTGTTCGGAGCAGGAGTCTCAGTCTTTCTTCGTAAAGCTGTTCATGGAGAGGAAAAGGTAGGGTATGGCCAGTACCTCATTTTTATTGGAGTCGCTCTTTCAATTACTGCTTTTCCCGTTCTCGCACGCATTTTAGCAGAACTCAAACTCTTAACCACACAAATGGGCCAAACCGCTATGGCGGCTGCTGCTTTCAACGATGTCGCTGCTTGGATTTTACTTGCTCTGGCCGTGGCCATTGCCGGAGACGCCAAGAGACCGCTGACCTCCATCTGGGTTCTCATCTCCGGGGTCGTTTTCGTAGCTTTCATGCTATTTTTCGTCCGACCAACCATGAACTGGGTTGGAAGAAGGTCGCAGCACGATTTCGTTGATGAAGTATACATATGTGTTACTCTAGCCGGAGTGTTGATATCTGGCTTCATGACTGATCTTATAGGAATTCATTCCATCTTCGGTGCTTTTGTCTTTGGTCTAACAATACCTAAAGGTGGAGAATTTGCTGCGAAGCTGATCAAGAGGATTGAAGATTTTGTGTCATGCTTGCTTCTTCCACTCTATTTTGCGTCTAGTGGGCTCAAAACGGACGTGGCCAAAATCCGGGGAGTAGAGGCCTGGGGACTATTAATCCTCGTTATATCGACAGCATGTGCTGGTAAGATCCTAGGGACGTTCGTGGTGGCGATGCTGTGTATGATTCCCGCGAGAGAATCATTGGCACTTGGGGTATTGATGAACACGAAAGGGCTCGTAGAGCTTATTGTTCTGAATATTGGAAAGGAGAAGAAGGTCAGTATTCGGTGTCCGAATATGTTAATTCCTAGATATTTATATTATATTTTTTTATGAAGTTTAATTATACAGGAAGATTAGATTGGAAATCTTAGGATTAGTAGGAGCATGAAATCAAAATAATAATAATAATAATACAATCGTAATATTTTTTTAAAAAACTTGGTAAATATTTTTAATTCTCAAAAAATGAATATTATTTTATAAAATATTTTAATTTAGTAATAAAATTACTAATGTTCATTAAATAATAATATGTAAATATCCCCTTTTTTAATAGTTTAGCATCATAAATAATATTGACTGAATATCATAAATTATAAATCAAATATAAAAACTTGTGCTTTGATCATTGGATAGGATTAGACATATTAAAATTGGACAGAGAATCTGCTTTTTATAAACACAAATCTAAATTTGTAGCTTTGATAGTCTTCCACAAATTGTTTTTAACAACCAATTACATGGTTATTATTTAGTAACTTTTAGTAGTTATTATAATTAAATAAAGAAATTATAATTTTATTATTTATAGTATTTATGAACAATAATATTCATTGATTATCGTTTAAAAATAAAAATATTTTATGTATTTTTATTTAATTTTCTTACTATTTAAAATTACTTAAATTTTACTTTGCGATATTAAATCTTTTATATAATTTTTATTAAATATTAGAGGATTATTTTAACAAAAAATTGTAACTAAAATGCAAAATATGCCATATACATAATGATCAATCATACAATAGTTTTTATTAAAATAACTATAAGGTAGTCTTCAAATATTTTTAAATAATAAAAAATGAATTTGGTATCTTTTACTCCTAAAATTTTATCTAACATAATGTAATTAATGTATTCTTTTAAAAAATATTCATTAAATTTTAGTGACAATTAATATTATATAATAAAAATATAGTGACATAACTATAAATATGTAATCATTCATATATTCTTATTTTGAGTGCATACATATCATGAAATTTTCTAATATATTAGCATTAAAAAGCTAATCAGATGAGAATATTGTACAAAATGCAACATTTTTACTTTTCATAGTGACCCAGAACGTATTCTATAAGGAGTAGTCACATCATATACAAGGCTGATACAAGAACCCATTATCACTTTTCCAGCCATTCTTGATATAATTTTTAAATATTAGATTTTTTATTATTTAAATTATATATCTCCGTCACTTGTAATTATTCATCATTTAATATTTAATCAAAGTGATGCATTATATTCTTTTAACTAAATGATTTTTTTATTTAATAATAGTGACTGTTAATAATTATCAAATAATATCTAATTAGTTTCTTAATATCTTTTATACTTTCATAAATATTAAAAAATATCATCTTAAGTCCTTGAGATTACATCCAATTTAAATTAGAATTAAAATTGATATTAGAATTTAATCATGTAATTCTTCTTTCACTCTTACATTTATAGTAATAATTTAATTATATTTAGTATCAAAAATTGCATTTTTAATATATTATGTTCATATTTTAAATGAAAAGCAAATTAACTATAGTGTTTCATGTCACAAGCTTAGGTCCTTAACGATGAGACGTTTGCTATATTAGTGCTTATGGCACTCTTCACCACCTTCATGACAACACCAACGGTGCTGGTCATATGTAAGCCCTTACGTCGCGTTGCCTCTCAGGCTAGACGACTCAGCCATCAACAATCAGTGCCAGAAAGCTCGCAAGAGGAGTTCCAAATCTTGGCATGTGTCCACGGACCTCGAAGTGTACCGGCAATCATTAACCTGATCGAGTCAACGAGAAGCATTACCAAGCCACAGCTTAGACTTTGCGTTATGCACCTCGTCGAACTCACCGACCGCTCCTCCTCTATAATGATGGTTCAAAGAGCTCGAAGGAATGGTGTCCCTTTCATTAACGGCTTCTCTCACGGTACTTCAAAGGATAAAATAGCCGCCGCATTTCAGACGTACGCACACGTAAGCCGACTAACAGTTCACCATTCAACAGCAATCTCAGCGTTGGCAATAATGCACGAGGACATTTGCCAGGTTGCAGAAGATAAGAAGGTGGAGACGATCATCTTGCCATTCCACAAGCAGTGGATGGGAGAAGGTGATGATGCTATAGAGAATGTTGGACATGGCTGGAGAGGAGTGAATCAGATGGTCCTTGAAACAGCACCTTGTACGGTGGCTGTACTCATTGATAGAGGATTTGGTGGATCAGACATTGGGATAGGAGCAACAATGACAATTACAAGGAAAAGGGTTTGTATTTTGTTCCTCGGTGGAGCTGATGATCGTGGGGCTTTGGAGCTTGGAAGTGTAATGGCAGAGCATCCAACAGTTAGTGTGACAGTCATGAGATTCCTAGTCACAGATCAGTCAGGAAGTATGGTCTCCTCTAATGGTAATAGTTTCTCTGATACCCTAGAGAAGAACAAAAGTGAAAAGGTAACACTTCAAACTCTTCATAATTTCTGACATAGACAACTGTTGTTTCTGATGGGTCTGTATGATTTTACAGGAAATGGATGAAGCAGCTCTGGAAGATTTCAAAAGAAAGTGGAATGAATCAGTGGAATACGTAGAGAAGGAAGTGAACAGCATAACAGAAGAAGTGATAACTATAGGACAAGGCAGGGGTTTTGAGCTAATAGTTGTAGGGAAGGGGAGTTGCGTAGCAGATCATCAAATGGATCACTCTGAATTAGGCCTCATCGGAGACATCTTAGCTTCATCGGAACATTGCATTATACCCTCAGCTCTTGTGATCCGACAAGGCAAGTTTCCCCAGCCAAAAAAACCACTACCTCAAAATTCCCTAAGGGCAAGGAAGCCATGCGCGTTGACTCCATCATAACAGAACAAGCCACAAGACATGCTTCGCAACTATTTAAAAAATGATATATTATTTAGTTTTTTTTATTTTTACAGTGCAACTTCAACTCTAAGTTTCATGTGTAGCCACATACCTCTTTTGTAATAACTCCACCAATAAGGAAATAGTAATACATGAAAGTAGACCACATCAAATCTTTCCATAGAAATCTATCCGCTTAAGAAGGAACCGAGAAAATATTCATCGTACGCCAAAGTCCTTAGATTGACTTATGCTTATGTTTTGGTAGATACATTGATCAGGCAGTTTAGTTCCACATACCAAGGGTAACAAGTAATGTATATAATTGCTCCTGGGGATTTAGGCTTTAATGTAATTGTGTCTAACCAAATGAAGTTTGCTTCTAAACCAAAATGGCACAAACGACATTGACATGATTCCGTGTTTCATCTCGAGCAAATTTAGAATTCAATTTGAAGTAAGAGATTTATGTTATTCAATTCAGTTTTAATCATAGCCAACTTCCTATTGAGAAATTGCGATGGGATTCGATCCTAACTGTAGCGGAATAATTATAAAACTTTTTTTTATTTTGATTTATTATTTATGCATTAATCATTTTATAGAATTAAAATAATCTTGATTATTCTAAAATCAAGATTATTTTAATTATATAAAATTATAAATTATAATAAAGCATTAATTTTAATTTGCACATTATTCTAAAACTTGATCATATTTTTCTCATATCCTTCGAACTATTTCCAAAATTAATTCATCTCAATCACCGTAGCCTTACAAGTGTCTGGCCTCTAACGATATTTACATAATAGATTAAGAGAATTATTTAACTCTTACAGATAAGGTTAAGTAAGAAGTACCAGTTCTATTGGAGCTTAAGCTTATTTATAATAAATTTTGGATATTTTTTATAAAAAATGAAAAAGAATTATAATTATAGTTAAAATTGTATTTACATACAATGAGTTCAAGGCATTAAGCCTACTATCATATTACAAAACAACCAAAAAAACTACCTAAATAAGGTAGTTTAATTGTCTACAAGATAGACAACAAAAAGAAACAACTATAGGCACCACTTATGTTTCATTTCCACGAAAAAGCTCGTTCGTCATCTCTTGTTTATGAGGGCATTTAACCCCTCTAATATTCCACATGAAGATTGCATTACTTGGGGAAAGCCCCCAAGTATTTGAAATTTTGCTTTCTCTTTCTTGCTGATTTCCTTTTTGTAGTTTTGAACTGCACAAAAAAATCTCCTGAGATGTCAGGGACTTGGGCTGTAGCTAATGGAGAATCACAATCCTTTACTTGTTCTTTATTTTGAGAGATGATATCCCCTATCTCCTAACTTGCCACACAGTCATCATTGGAGTTTATCATTATTGTTTATTGTGCATACTCCATCCTAGCCTTAGAGGTCTTGGCAACATCATTCTCAGTTTTCCCAATAGTTGTTAATAGCGTCAACATGTTGGCCCAATCCATTTGACAATGTTCCAAATACTAGAAGGTGAAGTCATTCGCTCCACTGTCTAGACTCTTCGTACTGTCTGCACTGGAGTTGTCCATAGTTGTCTGTTCTATATGTGCAAGCTAAGCCAGAGATACTTTAGCAGCAACAATTTCAGTATCTCAACATATTTTAAAGGAGTCTTCATCTGAGTACAATCCATTTGACAATTTCCTTGGGGTTGGGAAGTATTTGTAATAACACTTCCAATCCTCAAACTAACTAATTGCTTACCATTATCTACAACTTGGGCCATTTTATCATCAGGAACCCATAGGTTGACTACAGCACCATTAAGTACATCCACGGCGACATCACTAGCATTTTCATCCTCTACACTACGGCTATCTTTAACAGTCTCAACAAAGTCTATATTATAAACTACTCCAGTAACATCAACCCTTGCACATTCAACAGTATGGTTCTCCAACTTAGTTTTCTGCAATTCCTAAGAAACAGAAAAATTTTGCTCTAGTTCCATAGCAATCAGATCCTCAACAACGTAAGGAGTTTGCTTATTAATTAGGCTACTCCATTATATCCTTATGTTCCAATTCCATTGAGCAAATGTTGGCTAAGTTCTCCAATTCCTTCTCTGCTTTCCCAAAAGTTTTCTCAGATTCTACTGACCCCACTAACTCCTCATAACTGCCAATTATAAACATATATCCTATCAGCTTCCAATGTTTTTTCACTTCATTTGGCTTCCACGAGTAAGAAATAGTCACATTGTATTCTATCAACTCTCCACTCTCATATAATTTCTAGATTGGTAAATGGTCTGGAAGAGGAAAGTCTCACCTCACTTCAATACAAAGCTTATTAAACAAACTCTTTCCATTCTAACCGTTTGGGCATCCATGTTTATGGGTTTGCCCAGAGAACTTGCAAGGTAGCTCAACCCTTCCACGGTCTAGAACTCAAATGGAACATCATGAAATTAAACCTATAATAGAATTGTTTGAATGTTACCAGAATGAAACTCTACACCTGGCCTTCATCATTGGATGAACATAGGCTGGCTATTCACGTATCATGGCCCCTTGTAACATCCCATCACCGATGGAAAGGGTAAAATAGTAAATTGGAACGGGTTATGGGTGTGTAAACTCATCTCGGCACGAGCATGCATGTTATGGCCTCTATATATATATGAATGGCAATTTTGTATATGCACGTGACGGTACAACATTCATGACATTTTCCGGCATATGTGTTTATAATTGTGTTTATTGTGAAAAATATGATATTGTTCTTGAAAATTTAATTGGAGTGATTTTTTGTGCATTTTACATTTTTAGGGAATTTTAGAAATTTTTTGAAAAATTTTCGGAATACTTTTCCGGACCCAAAAAATTGCCAAGTGGCGGACTGAATGGATTTCCGATACTAGAAATGACTGTCCATTGGCACTGGAAAATTAGATACATGATTTTAGGAATTATGAACTTTGAGCCATTGAAATTTGGAGTAGAAATTGATTTAAAATTGGAAAAAAAACTTAAGAGTTGTAGAATATCTTTTGATCTTTCTTTCGGTATAAAGCTTGGAATTTTTGACAAAAGTAATGGAAAGACGTGATTTTTAGAGGAGTGCTATACTGTTATGAAAATTTGCAATTAGGCAGTAACTTTGAATGTGTTTTTGACACCCTTAGAGGTGAAATTGATTCTCAAGCCCTTCATGAAACTTGTAGGGTTTTCTGTGAACTTTCCAATGAGACCTTAATTGTGATTTTTGGATACTTGTGTAAAAAGTTAGGTCTTGTGAAAGAAGAGAATGAATT
>JANZXR010000004.1:32359389-32390419 GCA_027575705.1 Erythroxylum echinodendron | reverse complement strand
GGAGTGATGTATAAACAGTGAACTATGACAGATATGTAAATTTCTGATTTTGATGAAATGCAATGAGGAAAGTTTATAGTTTCAAAAGGTAGTGATTTTTATATTGATGCATGATTATTATGATGCTATGTGAAGTATTGTAGTGACTTTTCGTAGCTTACTCTTGTCGTAGGATATGTATCGGAATGACCTACGGGCGTCCCGGTGTATACCCTGCGGTAAGGGAGCGCTACACCCCTCTTACAGGTTATCACTGGTGCTAGCCTTAGTGTTGAACTTGAAGATAAAAGAATCGTTGTCCCTAAGAACCACTTTCTCCATCCCGTTCTTTCTCCACTAAGCCATGACCTAAGCTTGCACCACCGGAAAAGCTAGTCTCTTGTTCCAGAAAATGACAACCAGCGTCGATGCCCATATCCTTCTGTTTTAAGGAGTTACACATAAAGCATTAGAATGCCATCTTCATGACATTCTGGAAATATCTTAACTCTCCCCCCTTATACAGAATCTATAGGCGAGATTCCTAGGCTCCGACTGAGGTTTTTGAATTAGGGGGAAGGGATTTCTCATTCTGCAAAGAAGGGATAGATGGGAAATTGTCGGCGGATACGAGGGAGGTGGGTCTCCCTTAATATCCATTCGCAAAACCTCAGAAGGCCTTTTGAAGAAGGAAAAAGCAGAGGCCAAGCAAAATTGAAGTTCTTCAGATCTGGATCTGGTCACTTTAGATCTAGAAAGATACAAAGTGGGCTTGCTCCCCCTCACACCGTTGTCACTCCCAGACGCACGCCTCTCGTTGGAGCACCTCTTGTTTTTCTTATCGATTATGGAAATGTTGATGGTTGGGTCTTCTCTCTTTGGTGGCAGCTTGGTCTTCTCTCTTTATGCTTCAGCGTTGTCTTCTCTTTAGATCATACGGTGGTGACTATCTTTGAAGTGTGAGAGATTGAGAGGTCCGCCCATCTCCTCGCTCTCGACTCCCTAATACGACCCTTCCTTTACAATTAAGTCTAACTTGATTAAAATATCTTTACTCTCTTCAATCTATTCTTTATGGGAGACTCATTAGATTCCTAACTATGTTGGCAATGATTACAAATTATAATTATAATTCATAATTAGAATTATAATTAGATAAATTAGAAATCCTTTAATTAATCTTTAATTCTCTAATTAAACAATTTATAATAATAGATCAAGATTGAATTCTGGCAATGCATTATAACCACCCAAATATTTAGGAATTTCAAATTAATTTTGACTGACCTTTCTATGCATGACATTTTCATATAATTCAGTCCTTTTATCATACCATGTTTCCATTAGACATAGAGCATAGAATTAATGTCTAACATATTTTGTATCAAATCATATTAGTTCTTCATCATTAGTTATTGATTCAATTAACGACATTTGTAAGCTATTTACAAAACGTCATTTCACTTTGGCGAAGAATTTCTCAAATCAATGTCAATCGAGAACAATATAACATTCTCTCTAATTACTTTAGGATGATAAATCCTATCTTGATCACTCAATTATCTCCATATAATTCATGCTACATCCAATGACTATAGATTGAATGACCTATGATTAGAATAGGTCATAAGTAATATCAAAACATAGCAATCCCTATACAGGATAACTTTGGAGACCTCAAGTCAAATAATCACTTATGTAATCATCATAATGAGAATTTTCATAGACATATAAGTATTGTTCCAAATGGGTTTCTCACATCAGATTTGTTCAGTGAACTTGCTCTCTAACAACCACTCATACATTTGCTTAAGTATCTCCATACTTTAGTCTATAAGATCGACTACTTCTTTCATAAGGAAAAAATAACATATGCTACCATTTTTACATTCTATTAATGTCTAGATTTAATAAAATAATAACTGGAAACGATTTAGGAAAGACACATAAATGCAATATGAAACTCAGAATTATAATCTCATTATAATTTCATTTGCAATATATAGTTATCCTATAGACTTTATCATATACATCTAAATATGTATAAGATAAAGAATGTCTTTAAATAATTGTCACTAAATTACAACCAAATTGATTGGTTGTAAGGCATAAACTAACAATCTTCTACTTGCACTAAGTTAATCGTTTAAGTATCGTATATCATATCATCATATGATGATTATGTTACTGCTGGGACAATGGTTTATTATGAAAATTCTACAAGATTCTCTATAGTTGAGCGCTTGCTTAAATTTTACAACTTTCATTTTAATTACCATCATTATTAAGAAAATTTTTCCTAAATACATACTTAATTCTTTGATGAGACCTTCTATTCTTTTGCGTTTCCAATAGCTCTAATATTCTACAGTACATTACTTAATTGAACAATGTAAGGAATTATATGATGTTCATTAAAGAACTTATTGATCCGATTAATCATTTCTACTAAATAAAAAATGTATTATGGCCTCATTAGCAACTATTGCTACATTGGAACCTTTCCAATTTTAAAATGATATTATTTTAAGTAAAATAAACCTTAACTTTGATTTAGTTATAAAGTAAATATCCTTGCCTCCTTGAACTCAAATATCATACTTCATAAGTATGTAATATCTTAAATAATAAACATCTTTAGTATATTATCTATGTACTTGAACTTAGAATAGGTAAACAACTTCCAATATTTCTCTATAGCTGTAATTATTAGAATTAAGATATTACCTTTTCATATCCGACAAAAGTAGTTCTTGAGTAATTATATTTTCAATAATTGAAAATTAGAATTTTTGTTCTCTATGACTCATATATTCTCCATATACTCCTATCGAAAAGGACAACTATACTCCTACTAATGTTCTTGTAGCATGATAAATTCACAATCATCTCAAAAACAAACATCACGAAAGTGAATCTTTCAACATCTCCTAGCCTTTCACTAATTCCGGTTAGATTTACTATCATAAGATTTGAACCTTTTAAATTTCATTCTACCATACTGCTTATCTTAAGAATCATTCTCCTATAAGTATATATTAAAACAAACAATTTGTTCAACAAGTATGTAAGATTATATCCAACCTTTTGGATATCTCATAACCTTTTATTATTCAATTTAGTTCTAAACTTAATGTATTCTTTAACCAAGCATTACATCCTTGAATTATTAACTTTGACTCTTTCAAAGACTTAGAATTTCGTATCTAATATGAAATAATTACTAATTGATTTAATTGGAATTATTAATCAATTAGTAATTATTGAAGGTAAGTCATCGTACTAGGCGTCGTTATAGAAGAAATACTATTGCATTATACAATATTATGTGAGACTCATTAGGTTCCCAAATATGTTTGTAATGATTATAAATTATAATTAGAATTCATAATTAGAATTAGAATTAGATAAATTAAAACTCCTTTTAATTTATCTTTAATTCTCTAATTAAACAATTTATAATAATAGATCAAGATTAGCGTCTAGCAACGCATTATGACCACTCAAATATTTATGAATGTCAAAGAGGTTTTGACTAATATTTTTGTGTATGATTTTTTCATGTAATTTAATCCTTTCATCATACAATGTTCCAATTAGACATAGAGCATGGAATTGTCTACTCTACTTTGAGTCCATCCATATTAGCTCTCCGACATTAGCTATTGATTCAATAATTGACATTTGTAAACTATTTACAGAACGTCATGCCACATTGGCCAAGAATTTTCTGAATCAATACTAATAAAGAATAACATAACATTTTTCCTAATTACTTTAAGGAGATGAATCCTATGTTGCTCACTCAACTCCCTCCATATAGTTTATGCTATATCCAACGACTACCGACTAAACGACCTATAATTATAATAGGTCATAAGTAGTGTCAAAACATAATAATCCCTATACAAGATAACATGGAGACCTCAAGTCAAATGATCACTTATACAAGCACCATAAGAATTTCTATAGACATACAAGTAATGTTCCAAATAGATTTCTCATATCAAGTCTATTCAATGAATTTGTTCTCTAGTAAGCACCCACATGTTTGTTTAAATATCTCCATACTTTAGTCTACAAGATTGAATAATTCCTTCATAAGGAAAAGAATAACATGTGCTAGCCTTTTTACATTTTATTAATGTCCAGCCTTAATAGAATAATGACTATAAATAATTTAGGGATAATATATAAATGCAATATAAATCTTATAATTATAATCACATTATAATTTCATTTGCAATGTATAATTATCTCATGGGCTTTATCATATAAATATAAATATGTACAAGATAAAGAATGCTTTTAAATAATTATCAATAAACTATAACCCAACCAATTGGTTGTGGGGTATAAAATAACAAAATCTTATTTGCACTAAGTTAATCGTTTAAGTATCATATACCATATCATCATATGACAATAATGCTACTGTTAAGACAGTGGCTTAAAGAAGAATTCTACAAGATTCTTTGTAGTGAACATTTGCTTAAATCTTATAACCTTCATCTTAATTGTTTTCGCAATTAAGAAAATTTCCCTAAATACATACTTAGGTCTTTGATGAGACCTTAGCTCACTTTGCATGCCCAATGGCTCTAATGTTCTACAGTGCATTATTTTCTTGAATAATGCAAGGAACTATAAAAAGTTCATTAAAGAACTTATTAATCCAACTAATCATTCCACCAAATGAAAAATGTAATATGGCTTAATTAGCAACTATTACTAAATTGGAACTTTTCAAATCTTAAAATAATATTGCTCTAAGTAAAACAAACCTTAATTAGGAATAACTTATAAAGTAAATACCCTTGTCTCCTTACACTCAAATACCAGCTCATATATAGAATAATAGATATCTTTAATACTTTACAAGTATATGATATCTCAAATACTAAACATCTTTAATATATTATCTATGTACTTAGATATGTAATTAGACTTAAAATAGGTGAACAACTTCCAATCTATCTCTATAATTGTAATTCCCAGAATTAAGATGTTATCTTTTCATATACAACAAGAGTTGTTCTTAGACAATTATATTTTCAACAATTGAAAATTAGAATTATTGTTTTTTATGAGCAATATGTCTCCACATACTCCCACTGAAGAGGACAACTATAGTCCCACTAACTTTCTTGTAGATATGATAAATTCACAATCATCTAAAAAACAAACTATTTCAATTTATCATGAAAATGAATCTTTCAACATCTCGTAACCTTTCACTAGTTCCACTTAGATTTATTGTCATGAGATTTAAACTTTTTCAATTTTCATCTTACTCTCTCTGCTTATCTTAAGAACTATTATCCTATAAGTATAGATTGAAACAAACAATTTGTTCTATAGGACTGTAAGATTATATCTAACCTTTTAGATATCTCATAAATTTTTATTATCTAATTTATTCCTAAACTTAATGGATAATGTATGTTTCAAACAAGCATCACATCTTTAAATCATTAACTTTGACACTTTCAAAGACTTAGCATTTCATATCTAATATGAAGTCTTACTAATTGATTTATTTGGAATTGTTGAAGTTAAGTCATTATACGAGGCATTGTTATAGAAGAAATACTATTGCATTATACAATATTATATGAAACTCATTAGGTTCCCAAATATATTAGCAATTATTATAAATTATAATTCTAATTCATAATTAGAATTAGATAAATTAAAGGTCCTTTTAATTTATCTTTAATTCTCCATTAAATAATTTATAATCATAGATCAAGATTGACGTCTAGCAGAGCATTATGACCACCTAAATATTTAGGAATGTCAAAGCAGTTTCGACTAACCTTTCCATGTTTGATTTTTTCGTATAATTCACTCATTTCATCATACAATGCTCTAATTAAAAACAGAGCATAGAATTAATGTCTTCTCCGCCATTAGATATTAATTTAATTAATGACATTTGTAAACTATTTACAAAACATCATTCAACTTTGGCTAAGGATTTCTCGAATCAAAACTAATCGAGAACAATGTAACATTCTCCCTAATTACTTTAGGGTGATAAATTCTATCTTGATTACTCAATTATTTTCATCTAATTCATGTTATATCCAATAACTATCAATTGAAGGACCTATGATTAAAATAGGTCATAAGCAGCATCAAACTATAGCAATCCCTATATAAGATAACTTTGGATACCTCAAGTCAAATAATCACTTATACAATCATCACAATGAGAGTTTCAATAGGCATATAAGTATTGTTCCAAATGGATTTCTTATATTGAGTATGTTCAGTAAACTTGTTCTCTAACAAGCACCCATATGTTTGTGTTAAATTTTGTAAGAATGTGCCCTAATAAATCGAGCGCATACAAGCTCAAATGAGACTTCATCCTAAAATCAATTGGTGATAAGAGGAGTAACTCACTAGGCTTATATGCATGCTCAAGGCCTTGTATTCTTTCCATGTGGGACAAACTCCCACTTATACTCCAACATGCCCCCTCATGTGTAGGCTAATTTAAGGCCCAACATATGACAATTTAAGGCCTAACATATGACACAGTCTAGCCTAACATATGACACATCTATCATGTCGAGGTGGTGACAATTAACCCAAGAGCAACCTGCTCTGATACCATGCTAAATTTTGAAAGATTGGGCCCAAATAAACTGAGCATATATAAACCCAAGTGAGGTTCCATCCTAAAACTAATTGGTAGGAGGAGTAACTCATTAATCTTATACGGATACTCAAGGCCATACATTATTTTCATGTTGGACAAACTCCCACTTATGTTACAACATGCCTCCCTCATGTGTGGGCTAATTTAAGGTTCAATATGTGACATAGTCTATTGTGTCGAGGTAGTGATGACTAACCCAAGAGCAACCTGCTCTAATACCATACTAAATTTTATAAGATTGGTCCCAAATAAACTAAGCACATACAAGCTCAAATAAGATTCGATCATAAAACTAATTAGTGACTGGAGGAGTAATTCACTAGGCTTACATGCATGCTCAAGGCTATACATTCTAATACAAACAAGGCCAAGATAAGGCAATATGACCCTTTGCATGTGCCAGTTGGACTAATAACCTGGGCTCATGCTAAGAGAATTAAGGAGTCAATGGCAGGGTTGATTCAGGAGATTCTAATAAAGAGTTCGAGTGTCGAACCGGAGGAGTAAGTGCCCCATTATATCAGTTGGACCATTAGAGCAAGCGTAGACTAAGCGCGGGAATAAATTAGGTAGAGAATCAAGTTTCAAAGGAAAATTATCCCGAAGAATTATTACTTTGACAATTTTGGCAAAAGAATCGAGCTTCAAAGGAAATTATCCCAAATATTGTTCTTTGAATTAATTTTCCTATTTAGTCTCTAGACCATGTTCTTAATTAATTTAGATATTTTACCCTATGTGCCTAGGCATACTCCTATACTATAAATACCTTTTTTCCATTGTAAGGAAGACACTTCTCTTTTGATTAGAAATTGAAAACAGCTCTCTTGTGAGTTTTTGAGTTTATTGCTCTCAAGTCTTACGTTCAATTTTCGAACACTTCCGAACTTATCGAAGGCATGATCATCCTTTATGGCATTCAACTCTCGAGGGTTGTTCAAACTGCATTTTTCCGAGTCTAAGGTTTCATATACCTTAGGTTCTCAAGTTGTGTTTATTGGGTCTTAGAGATTTCCGATCTATCTACTGGACATTAGCTTTTTTGGGAATATTAATCCATTTATTTTTCCGCGTCATTCTTTCCATATGAGACAAACTCCCAATTATATTCCAACACGCCCCTCTCACCTGTGGGCTAATTTAGGACTTAACACGTGACGCAGTCTATTATGTCGAGGTGGTGATGACTAACCCAGGAACAACCTGCTCTAATACCACGTCAACTTTTGTAAGATTGAGCCCAAATAAACCAAGCACATACAAGCCTAAATAAGGTTCCATTATAAAATCAATTGGTGATAGGAGGAGTAAATCACTAGGCTTCTATGCATGTTCAAGGCCATATATTCTTTCCATGTTGGACAAACTCCCACTTATAATCCAACTGTTTGTTTAAGTATCTTCATACTTTAGTATATGAGATCCACTACTTTCTTTATAAGGAAAAATATAACATATGTTGGCCTTTTTACGTTCTGTTAATCTTTAGTCTTAATAAAACAATAACTAGAAACAATTTAGGGATGATATATAAATGCAATATGAATCTCATAATTATAATTTTATTTGCAATGTATAATTATCTCGTGAACTTTATCATACACATCAAATCATGTACAAGATTAATAATACTTTTAAATAATTGCCACTAAACTACAAGCCAACTTATTGATTGGAAGACATAAACTACCACTTCCTTGACTTGCAACAAAGTTTTAATCATGGACAACAGTAATGCAACCGCAATTGTGCCAATTAATCGTGGGCACTAGAGAGATAACTATGATAGACTTGATCGTATCATCAAAATAAGTTTGTACAGGAAAAACACGCATTAAAGCCTCAATTCCAAAATAAAATTAATGCTTGGCCAACCATCATACACTATATACAAGAATAGATGTTATACACATCTTGTGTGGGTACGTAGAAGCATTTTTTTTTTTTTAACACGATGGTGATTGAAGCAATCACGTTGATGGATTCTTTCCATTGTTCATGGTGTATTAGGTGTATATGTTTCCAATAAAAACTAGACATATCATTATCCAAATTGAATAAAAAACATGATCTATAAAGTAACCGGCCTAGCAGCCATTATAAACCTCTCATAATCACTTCCACTTTGGCTTCGATCTATACAGTTTGTGTACTACACTTGTCCCTAAAAAGTTCCCAATTCATGCTGTTTTACTTATCATTTAGACTTACCATTTGCAATGTTCAACGCATCCTATTTTTAAAAATTTTCGTTAGTATATGCATGTGATTGTCAACTATACCTTTAAGAAGGATTTTTTATTTTTCACAAAAGCAGACGAGTATAGAAGAATAAAAATATTGATGGCACTAGCCGACTTTTGCTTTTCCAAAAGAAGCCACTTTCTTTCTTGATTATGATATTGAGATGAAGCTTGTGCGTGAAAAATGTTCAAAATATTTAACATTTCAACTGAACAATGGGATTTCTTTTTACTGCAAAGATAAACTTATTAACTTAATAAATTGAATACGTTATGTACAAAATAGCACTCTTTAATTTTCCATAAAAATTATCTTAATAATAATCATTTTTGTAAGATTGTCAAAAATAATTTTGAAAGTAAATATGTGATTTGAAATAGTAAGATTTAAAATAGTAATAAATTTGATACCACTCATCTGAAATATTTTAAAATTGGATAATATTTTGAATCAAATCAAGTGATATGATCAATTTTGAATGGTTCTACTTTTTCAGGGTATGTTTTTTTATGGCATGTTTGTTTTCATTTATATTTTTTAATTTATATTTTTTTAATTTAATAAAAATATGTTTATTTGAATTTTTTGTTTCTATTTTTAGCTTTGGTTTCTTACAATTTTTAAAATTTATGAAAACTACAACAAAAATTGATTGTTGTTTTCTTTTTTTGTTTTTTTCATATTTTGATTTACTATCAATTAAATATATATTATTTCATTATTAATTATTAATAAGAATTTATGAATAATTTAATTTTATATTATATTTAATTAATTGAAATTATGAATAATTTAATTTAATAATTTAGTTATTTTTAATTTATTAAATTAATTATTATTAAATATTTAAATTTAAAATATCCTCAAAATATATAAAATTTAAATAAAATTTTGATTTAATAAGTAAAATTTATTTTAAACAAATATTAATTTATAAATAAATCTGCATTTTTAAATTATTTATTTTAATATAACAAATAATTTTTATTAATAATTTATTGATAAATATTATATGAAAGATTAAAATAAATTTAATTAATTAAAATAACTTATGTCTAAGTTTTATCTAATGTGCAATTATCATCAATAATAAAAATATAATCATAAGTTTTTATTTCAAATATCCCTACACTTGGTTGTGCTCAAGCAAATCATAATCAAAATCATTAAATTTACAAACATTCATCCCTTATTAACCTCAACGTATCCATCTACGCTCTAATCATTATATCATATCAATCAAATTAATATATAATTAGATTCAAGTTATCTTGGAACCAATTTTCGTGAGACAATATCAATAGCAATCAAATGGATAATCTTTTTAAAATCAAAAGTACAATTGTTTAGACCTTTGCCAAAGATTCACTCAATGCATTAAAAGTGTTTAGGGTGGAAAGTGTAGAAACTCTCAAATCAATACATATAAGAATTCGTAACCATATGCTTGTGATAAAATCATATCTCCACCACTTATAATTAAACTAGAAACAAAAATCAAATGATCTTGTTATAAGGTTTTATTGAGGCTTAGGTTAGTGTATGATAAGGATAATAAAAAAGGTGATAACATCGAAGGAAATTTATACATGAACTTAGTTCTTCACAATATAGGTCCTTCACACCTTAATTGCATTGGTACAATAACTTTAATACTACTTTTTTTATTTGATTTTTATTTTTTATTTTTATTTTTATTTTTTGGAGCATTCAGCATGTACCAACAATCAAAGAAATATTGCACCTCTTTAAAATTCTTCAATATATTAAAGTCTCAGGTAATCAAGTAAATGTAAATCCTTTATCATTTCAATACTTTTAATTTAACAAAAATGGTCTCAATATGGTAATAAAAGAAAGTTCTAGAATCATTCAACTATGTATAATAACATATATTGAAGAATAAAAGAGCTTAAAATAGCAATGTAATTGCTCTTAGGCTCAAAAACTCACAAAAAAGGGCCTTATGTGTGTAAATAATATACAACTTTCATTCAAATTAATTATCTCAATGATTACTAAAAATATGACTTATAAAAGTAAGTTTATTATAATTTTCATCATTTTGCTTACTAATTAAATTCAATAATCAATAATGATCCAAAGTAATTTGGATTTTAACTAAATCAGGATGTCAGTTAATAATAATTAATAAAAAAGAGTACAATAAGCTTAAGATATCTCTTCCCTATACTTAAAATTGTACATTGTTCCCACTATACACAATAAAAGAACATATTAATGAAATATTAATAAAAACACAAAAAGTGAGAAAGTTAACATATTAATGAAATATTAATAAAAACACAAAAAGTGAGAAAGTTATGACACGGTACTTCCCTGAATAATAAGATTTAAAATGTTCTAAATTTGATAAAGAGTCCATCCAAAATTATGTAAACCATCCTTGCAAAATATGAACAAAAAGTATAAAAATAAAATAAGGTAAAATAAAGTAAAACAATAAAAATAAAAATAACATAAAATAAAATAAAATCACACTACTAATGTTTTGACAAAATAAAATGAAATAATAAAGAAAATAAGAAATATACATAACTAATACGATAAGAAATAAAGCATCTAGATTGTCAGTCCATCGATAAGTCTGACATGTCCATCGTCAGAGGATCCTCGGGTCTCGGAGCCTCATACCGCTGCAGAGCCAAAGATGATGCAACTACTCCAGATGGTGGAGGTGGGATGGATATCTCAAGATGTCCTGTCATCTACACTAAAACATACTCCATCCATCTATCATGGACCTCTTGTCTCTCTATTTGCTTCGTCAGTGCTGCTTGTTGGACACAAATAGTGCACTGGACTCTTATGATTCACCCTATATGCTTCTCTAGTTGAGTTATCTTTAGCTGGTCCTGACATCCCAGTGATGTCGACACCGTGGGAGATCCTACAGTAGCCTCCTCCTGAGCTGCTCCTCCCATCTGAGATGGCAGTAAGCCCTAGCAAGGTGTGGCTACTCTATTATATTGGGGTGATCCCCATTTGTGCCCAAATTCGTTTACTTATCTAAAAATCCAATCAGTCGATAGATATCTCCCTGTTAGTCCTTGCCTCTTGCGTACTATGTGCATATTCTTCATGATGTCCAAATTTTGAGCATTTATGATATCGCACAGCCCCATCGGTGGTAACCTCCTAAAGACTCCCATCCAATGATATGAATATCGTACCAGTACTTGTTCTGGATTGAGTTCTGGTATGGTATTATACCAGTACCAGTAAATAACAAGTACCGCTTTGGGTCATTTTTAAAATTTATAAATAGTCTTTGATTTTTTAAAAAATTAAAAAAAGTCCATTGTCATATTGTACTGTATACTTTATAAGTAACCCAGTCTCGAAAATCATAATAATAAATAATAACCATAATTAATATGAAATAATAATAATTTCAGATATTTCACATATAAATAACAACAACAATTAATATAAAAAAAGACAATCATCATCATATAGACATAAAATTAAGAACAATACAAAGTATTTAAAATATTACAATTTCATCATATAATAAATAATAATTACATCAAAATCAAATAAAAAGAACAATAAATATCCTTAACTCTCAAACTACTATAATTTATGACAAGATTTCATGATGAGGAAACAACCAAGTAGAAGTGAAACATGGACAAAAATATTTACAATTACATTATATATATAGAATTTAACATACATATCAAATATAAGTAAAATTAAAAGAAGAGAAGAAACAAAAACTTGGAACTTCGTTCAATTATCTACGGGAAGATACCCGCCATAATTATATTAACCACAATTATCATTTAGTACAAAAATTTCATTACTGAGAGGAGCCTCACCATCATCATCATTCAAATTTAATGCACCGAATGACATGTTAATACTTTCTCATTTAAGATTATCTTCCAAGTCATGCACATCTACTTAACGTAGTTCCCTAGAAATCTAATCTGCTAAAAGATCAATATTATCATTGCAAATTGGATCTACTAAATTACTTATTCTGTTTAAAATCCTAGTAAGCAATAAAATTTAATTATTAAAAATATAAGAAATTATATCTAAATTAATAATTATAATAACATACATTTCCTGAAGTTTTAAATTGTAACGAACTAAGACTAAGTCATTCAACCTCTTGTACTTCAATATATTCCTTTTCTTGTAATGGATGGATTCAAATGTGCTTCAGTTCTTTTTACAGTTTGTTGCACTCACACATTGACTTAAAATTTGAATTGCAAACATTTGCAATTCTAAAACACCACTTCCAAATTGATCTCACTAAGAAAATGTAAGTCGTAAGATAACAAAAATAGTATTATAAACAAAATAAAGTGTTCAACAAGTAAGAAAAGGGAAAAAGCTAATAACTGGAGAAAGTATTACTCTTTGTCGAATAGCAATTGGCATTCTAAATTCCCAAAAAATCACTTATAAAGCTCCATTTGTGAGCTCAAGATATCTTGCATCATCTCATGGACAACAATTGTTGTAATAGTGAATAATATTCCCCTATTAACTTCAGCTTTCTTTATAAAACCCTATCCGAAATAGACACTAGGATTCAAAAACGCCCCAGTTACAAAAAAAAAGGAGAAGAAAGTTGCCTTTCCTACCTGTCATTGATGACTGCAAGATAAAGTGTATACAAAGAAGGCATATTCTTTAGATTGGCCTTAATTGCTTCCTTCGTTGTCTCCATGGAATAAAAAAAATAACTCATTGTTGCCTTTTCATCACTATTAGCCAAACAAAGCACCCTCACCAAAGGCTTATAAACTCGGATAGCAGATAGGCATTGAGACCAAAATTTACTATCTTTTAGCATAGTTCTCGAAACCTCCAATCTAGCATTAAACATAACATGCTAAGATGCAAGTCATTTATCACTTGCAAATATCTATCTTAACTTTTTCTTCATCATAACAAAATACTGAAGTGATAAGAAATTTATTGCAAACCTTGTCACAGTAAGACGACACAAATTTCTACCATTAGTAAATTCCTTTCTCATTAAATTCAATGCCCATGCACTATTATAGATGAACTTTGTCACTTTTTTGGCTTTTTGCGTAATCTTATCAATAATAGGAAAATACCTAGCATCCCGTATATTTTCTAGCATTAGGTCAATGCAATGAGCAGCACAAGGAGTATAAAAAAGGAATTATACTTATTTTGTAACTTTCTTCCTGCTGCTTTATAAGAGAAATTATTGTCAGTAATAAATTAAACAATATTTTCTAGTTGTACTTCATTCACAACTTCATTAAATATCTCAAATAAAGTATCAGTATTCCCAACAAGGCCAGATGCATCAATAGACCCCAAAAACGTTAAGCCATTTATAGAATAAACTAAAAAATTAATAATAGACTCGTGTTTTCTATTAGTAACCCAATTTATTCTTTTTTCTCCCAAATAACTTTTAATTTCAGAAATTAAGCAGCTCAAAAGTTTACCTCTATAGTCATCAATAGAAGGAGCTTTGTATCCCGGACCATAAAAGGTTATAACATCTACCATAGGCTGATACTAGTAAGATTGGGAAGCATCGAATACGACATTTGTAGATACCATCATCTAGCCATTGCCAAATTTACATTATGAGTCGCATCTGCATGACACTATGAATTGAAGGTTGAGCTCTAGGAGTTGTCCGTAGTGTAAAAAAATTAGTCATCTATCTTTTTCTTTTCCTAACATTAGATCCAGATGCAACATTCTCTTCTTACTGGCAAGGAACAACACCACTACCACTACCACCTTCAACATTTCCAGTATCATCACGAACAATAGCAAACGAACTTTTACTACCAATTTCATAATTCAATCTCTCCCTTCTATTTTTCTCGTGTTGATAGTCTTCAAGTAAGATTTTCATTTGCCACTTTACATTATGACTTACTTTTTTACAGGGTTCCATATCTCCTTTAACCCCAACTAAATGCTTCTTTAATCAAGTGATTCCTCTACCTTTCAAATGCTTGTTACAAAATAAGTAAAAAGTATGATTCTTCTTATCAGGTACCAATATAGCGTGAGTCCAAACTAGATCATTATATTTTCCTAAAGCAGTTAAATGTTTAAGAGTAGTTTAACTTCCTTCCATTTATTTGTAAAATAAATGAAAACATATATCAAAATAAAGAACATATGATTTCATTACGCAATATGTATGTCCATCATATGTGGTACAACTCATTTTGTATGATTACATCATATACAATTCAATTTCATCCAACATAATTCAATTTTATCCAACACAATTCATCAATAAGTTAAAAACTAACAATTTAAGCATTCAACATACATAATTACACAATATGCATATCCATCATATGTAGTATAACTCATTTTGTATGATTACATCATATACAATTCAATTTCATCCAACATAATTCAATTTTATCTAACACAATTCATCAATAAGTTAAAAACTAACAATTTAAGTATTCAACATATACAATTACACAGTACACATATCCATTTTATATAATGTAACTCATTTTATATGATTACATCATACACAATTCAATTTTATCCAATATAAGTCAGCTTTATCTAACACAATTCATTAATAAGTTAAAAACCAATAATTCAAGTTTTCAACATTCACAATTACACAATACACTTATAAAAGCTCTGTATAATCTAAACCTATAAAGGAAGAATACAAATAATTTGATTTGACCCATCATTTAATTATATTATAGTATTCTATTGCATAAAAATTCAAAATTCACTTATTTTTCCTTCTACTGTACTATTGTTCTTTCCTCCTCTTTTCATGTCTCTTGAAAAGGTGAAAGAAAAGAAAGAACCAGAGTCTTCTCTTCTTATGATAAAACTGACCAATTTTTTGACAAATTTAGGTGGTATTTGAAAGTAAATCCGCTAGCTTTCTTAGTCTATTATATGATGTGCATAACAATTTAATTATCATTACCAAATTAACTTGACAACTTAATTGAAAGAGATTTTCAAAAGAATCAACAGATCCATGCGTTTATCAAATGAAGAAAATGGAGATAGAAATCAATTATACACTTGGAAAATGTTAAATATTCATAAATACAATTGATTAGATTATAGTTTTATTACTAATTTACTATTATAGGGACATTCTCCTCCACAGTCGTATTATTATTAATTGGCAATGGTATAATTTTATACTCAATACTATTATACTAATTTTAAGAATATATAACAAAATATTATATTAATTATTTATTTACCCAATACCCAATACTATTATACTAATTTTAAGAATATGTAACAAAATATTATATCAATTAATTATTTACTTTAAAGTTTAAATTTTAAATACTAACAATTACATTCTTGGTTTTAAGTTGAAACTTTTAACTTTCAACTTTCAATTCGTGCATGCCAATGCATTTCATTTACCAACTTCATCAAAAAACTTAAGATAAATCCCATATAAACCAAACCACAACCAAACCAAACATAAACTAAACCACCAACTAGAAAACAAAAAGCCATGCATTTCTTTCAGTTCCAATCCAAGTATCCAACCATTCACAAATCACAAATCTAATTCACAATTCAATTCCAAGTTCCAACCTATTTTCACAATTACAAATGTAATTAAGCAGAAAAAATCAATTGAAAACACACCCAAAAAAATTTCACAATGTATTTGCTTCGAGTTTTAGGGTCAGGTTGAATTTGGATCTGGATCTATTCCAGATCCGGTGATTCCAAATGCATGGAGGAGAGTGGCGTAGAGGAAGTTCAGTGGTGGTGTGGTTTACATGAAGGAGGGCTAAAATGGTACGGTGATGGCTTAGAGGAAGCCAAAAGTGGTGTGGTGGTTCTGTTGTCACCGAAGAGGAGAACGATAGAGAGAGAGATACTGGAGGAGAGTGTGTGAGAGAAAGAAAGTGAGAAACAAAAAATCAAAAGAGGTAGTCTATCAGGGTCGAGGGGAGGGGGTATGTAAAAAAAATTTTAATTTTTGCTAAAAAGTCCTTACAGTTTTTAAAATTTACAATAACGGCCGATACCACACAAAAACTCTAATATCTGCTGGTATCGACGATCGGTACCATTAATATTGATACCGTTTTAATTTTGCCGATACAGAACAGTATTTAGATCATTGCTCCCATCCTCCATGCTATCCATGTAACATATGAACCGATGTAGATTGTCTTTATCCTCCTCTTTTCACTCTAACGCCTAAAAAATATGACCAACGTATGCCCTAGGTGAATTGGTGTTCACTCGCTCATACTTTAGAAATAGAGGACATCCTCATCACCGATGACTTCGTGGCTATCATCCCGCCCACTTAGTTTATAACTCAGGATCCCGTAAAGGTATTTGAGTGCAGGGTGTCAAAGGGTTGATGTTTTACTTTTACTGAGGTCGTGCTTATCCTCTATGCTAATGGTGCGTGAGACATGTTAAGGAAACATCTCATACAAAAAGTTTATCCAAAGGGCTATGGATTCTTGTATCCCCACAAACTCTTGGTTGTAAAGATCCATCATCACTAAGAATTCCGAGTAACTTATCCAAATCATCTCAGTAACTTATCTGAATCATTTCCCCCATCATCCTAAAATGGATCGTGCTTGGTCAGTCCTATTCATAGTGGCTTTTTTCAACAAAGAACATGGAGAGAACCTTAAATGTAAACTCCCAATATAAGGGCTTCATGATTTCGAAGAAACGAAATCGTGCTCCAATATTGATGAAGTCCTGAACCTACTAGGCCAAGTAGATCTGCTCCAGCTCCATAATATATACATCTATCAGTCCCAAACTTTTTCTCCTTGAGCCTCCGGTATTGCTCCTCGTGGGCTCCTGCATTGAACTGTATCATATGGTGTCACTATAATGGATGAACTACATTTTCATGCTCTTATGGTTGATGAGTTCCACTTGAGTTTCTAGATGACCCTTCTCCTCTATGCTTTTCCTTGGTACCTCTTTTGCTCTTCGTTGTCTTGTCATTATGCCTAAAACTAAACTAAGCGTGAAAAAAATAACAAATAAAACTTTTTTCCACATTTGGTTCGTATGCTCACTAAATTGTGGAATTGTAAAAGCACATACTTAAAAGTAAAACTAAACACATAACAGAACCCAGAATATAAAACAAACAAACAAATAAATAAATAAACAAAAAGAAATAATTAGAAAATTAAACAAATAGTCAAATTAAAATTGAAATTAAAAGAACTGCAACTAACAAATAAAACTAATCTAATAAGGCAACTACGAATTTAAACCTAAAAGTGAAACTAAAGAACCTAATCTAACAATAGCCTAAAATTGATAAAATTAAACACGTAATTTATGCAAAATTCAAAATTGAAATGAAATTAAACTAGGCATAAACATCAATTATCTAGAAAAAACAGATTAATCCTAATTGCACAAAAAATCATCAAAATTCAATATTTGGTGAGCAAAATGACAAACCAAATCAAATTTCATGCAATTCATCAAATTGAACTAAGAAATTATATGGGAAAGGATAAAATTCAACTTTTAAACCAAAATCAAGCACAAAATCAATGAAAATCACACTAATCTGCCATAAACCCTAACCCTAGCATTTAGGGGTTGACAATCCCTAAAATTAGCAAAACACCCAAAAATTCAAGCATAAATCAATTGAAATCAATGAAAGCACTTACTAGGGTGTCATAATTTGAGCTCAAAAAAAATTAAAATGGGTCAAATATTGAGAGAGTGCTACAGCGGGTAGCGAAAGGAGTGAAGAAATGAGAGAAAATGAAGAGAAGTTGGGTTTTAAAACCCATCACGGAATTACATTGTTAGTTACACGGTCGTGTGGCTGACTATATAGGTCCCAGATTCATGAAAATTCGAGGGACACAAGCATGTAAGTTTTTACGAACTTACACAGTCTTGTGACTGGCCATGTAAGTCTACACAGGCGTATATAATGATGGTGTAAGTCTCTATGAACATATGTGACAAATTTTTAAAACTTCAAAATGCACACAGTGGTGTCTAGAGACCGTATAAGTCTCTATAACCGTGTGTAATATGTTAAAAACATATGCATATGCATGACTGTGCACATGCCCATGTATGCCAAAAATAGTTTAAAAGACTTAAACCATAAACACGAAGAATATGAAAAATCAACTAGGGATGCTTTTTATCTTAACTTAAAACATTAAAAATCAATTAAATCCTATACAAACACTTAGAATATAAACAAAAGAATACGAAATAGAGCAATCAAATGGAACAAATATGTCCTAATTCATAGGTTACCTCTCAAGTAGCACTTGTTTAACATTGGTAGCTCGATGCACCCTTCATATTTACCATCAACCTGGGTCTATAATTAGATACGAAATAAAGCAATCAAATGGAACAAAATATGTCCTAATTCATGAGTTTCCTCTCAAGTAGTACTTGTTTAACATCGTTAGCTCAACGCACCCTTCATGTTTACCATCAACCTAGGTCTATAATTAGAAGCTTGCTTCCACCCACTTCTTTATATAGTGGCTTAGCCGCATGTTGCAAGATAATAATAAAGACATTATGTATCAAATTAATAAATCCAATTGACTCCATTAATGCCTTTTTTGCTGACAAATTGTTAACAAAATAAGGAATAATAACACTTCCTGAATCTTCAATTAACTTAAATAGTTTGTCTTATAGGAACTACGAACCATCCGCACTTAAGTTTACTACCAATAATTCATCGATAGTTTTCTTATTTGGCCCCTTCTCTTTTCCTTCCTCAATCACTTTGTCCACTCTTTCACTTTCTCTTCTTGAATAGAGGCTTCCCCTTCTTCTTCAACCTCTATTTTCTCTGTCATTCGTTCTTTCTTTTCTAAAACAACAGTTACCTCCTTGTCTCTTTCAACTATCTTCTTTGTCATCTCTTCTAATATCTCTTCCTAAATTGCAACTTCATTCATGAAGTTGACATTTGTCTTTTCTTCACTCTAAGGCATTAATAAGCTCAAATAATATGTTATATTCAGCTCAATGTATTCAGGCAAAGAAAATCTGTCTTTGAATTTACGGTGGCTAGCTTCACTTTTAACAAGGCCTTCCATTAATGAATCTATAGGAAATTTTTCTTGTTGCTATTGTTGTAAAGATTTAGCTAAATTATAATTGTTCTATGCATTAGTGTAAGAGTTGTCCCACTTTGAATTATAAGTATTCTCATATGGTATATTCTAAGACCAATTTCACATACAATATGGATACACCCGCACACAATTTGGTACCTGAAATTTGTGACTGTAATGGTTATCCCCACAAATGTCACAACACAACATAGATATTGATTGAGCTTTCGAATACATGTTACCATATCTTTTGTCCCAAGTTTGTAATGTTATCACATTCGATGGCATATTATAATTCCTATGAGAATATTGTTCTCTCCATCTTTCCATTATAATTGATGAATCTTAAATCTTAATAGTAAGCCACAAGCACAAAGTCAAAATAAAGAAGTTCAAAAGATAAATATACAGTCACATAAATGAATAAAAAATAATAATAATGGTTAGATTAATAAAAGCTAGACTTTCCTAATATTATAGTCTACAACAACGATGTCAAAAACTTGATTGAGGAATTTTGTGCTTGTAAAAATTATCAGTTATAATCTTAAGTGCATGGTATAGATATTGCTAGCACTAGCAAGTACAAGTCGATTTCACGAAGATTTTAAATACTAGTATTAACTATTTTTCTATTATCTAACCGCCGAATCAGTTTGTAAATTTAATTGAAAATTAAACTAAACAAACTAAATTAAATTTGACACAATAATAAATTATGATAAAGAAAATATTACAATTAGACGATATCAAATAAGTAATACTTAGGTAATGAATCCGTTAAGATATCTTAAACACTAACCATTTATCATTCAAGTAAATTATTGGTTATTGGATCGTTAAAACTTCTATCTTACATTAATATCTTTCTCAAGATTAAGATTATTGACAACTAAATCTCAATTGATTAAAACTTCTATCTTACGTTAATATCTTTCTCAAGATTAAGATTATTGACAACTAAATCTCAATTGATTAACTAAAATCTTTTTCTAATTAAAACCCCAAAAATTGCATTACTCAATTTGTGTTAACGGAAGGGCACTTCTAGACCCACCCAAGTCCGAAAAGAGCAATTCTCTCTCAGTAGCTTATTGCCAATACTGAGTGCACTTCTGCATGGGGAGACAATAACAGGCACTATATTCAGTTCATTTCCCCACCTCTATATTAATATCCGTGATCATATCACAAACTGCAAGTCTGCAACTAATGATCATTACTCTGATCCATAATTGTCAAAACTAGCTAGCTAGCTTATTTCAACGGATTAAAAACAATGAAGAGTTTCAATATGACCGACATTAAAACATCTTCTGATGGAGCATGGCAAGGTGATAATCCTCTGAACTATGCCTTCCCATTGTTGGTAGCACAAACCACTGTAGTTCTAATCACCAGCCGCTTCATTGCTTTTCTTCTCAAGCCTCTGCGCCAGCCCAGAGTCATTGCTGAGATACTCGTATGCTTGCTAAACCTGTTCTTTAGCTAATGTTCTTGTTAATGGAGTCTGTGATTAGTTACCTACAAATTGATGTTCATGTGCTTCAGGGTGGAATTTTGCTTGGACCATCAGTTCTAGGACGTAAAGAAGATTTCTTTCACTTGCTGTTTCCTTCATGGAGCACACCTATACTAGAATCTGTTGCCACTATTGGTCTTCTCTTCTTTCTTTTCCTCGTAGGTCTCGAACTCGACTTAAGTTCGATTATGCAAAGTGGGAAAAGAGCTGCTGGCATAGCAGTTGCGGGAATCTCTCTCCCTTTCCTGTTCGGAGCAGGAGTCTCAGTCTTTCTTCGTAAAGCTGTTCATGGAGAGGAAAAGGTAGGGTATGGCCAGTACCTCATTTTTATTGGAGTCGCTCTTTCAATTACTGCTTTTCCCGTTCTCGCACGCATTTTAGCAGAACTCAAACTCTTAACCACACAAATGGGCCAAACCGCTATGGCGGCTGCTGCTTTCAACGATATCGCTGCTTGGATTCTACTTGCTCTGGCCGTGGCCATTGCCGGAGACGCCACAGGACCGCTGACCTCCATCAGGGTTCTCATCTCCGGGGTCGTTTTCGTAGCTTTCATGCTGTTCTTCGTCCGACCAACCATGAACTGGGTTGCACGAAGGTCGCAGCAAGATTTCGTTGATGAAGTATATATATGTGTTACTCTAGCCGGAGTGTTGATATCTGGCTTCATGACTGATCTTATAGGAATTCATTCCATCTTCGGTGCTTTTGTCTTTGGTCTAACAATACCTAAAGGTGGAGAATTTGCTGCGAAGCTGATCAAGAGGATTGAAGATTTTGTGTCATGCTTGCTTCTTCCACTCTATTTTGCGTCTAGTGGGCTGAAAACGGACGTGGCCAAAATCCGGGGAGTAGAGGCCTGGGGACTATTAATCCTCGTTATATCGACGGCATGTGCTGGTAAGATTTTGGGGACGTTCGTGGTGGCGATGTTGTGTATGATTCCGGCGAGAGAATCATTGGCACTTGGGGTATTGATGAACACCAAAGGGCTCGTAGAGCTTATTGTTCTGAATATTGGAAAGGAGAAGAAGGTCAGTATCAAGACTTTATTGGAAATCTTAATATTAGCATGAAATCAATCTAATAATAGAAATTAATTATATGGTCATTATTTTATTTAAAAAATTAAATTACTTAATTTTCTTAATATTTAAAATTATTTTAAATTTCAAAAAATACATTTAAAATATAAAATATGTCACACATAATGACCAATCATACAATAATTTTTATTAAAATTATTATAAGATAATTTTTAAATATTTTAAAATATATAATATGAAATTTTAAATAACTGAAATTACAAAAAGATTTGTTATCTTTTACCCTCCAAATTAACTATAGTGTTCGTGTCGCAAGCTCAGGTCCTTAATGACGAGATGTTTGCTATATTAGTGCTCATGGCACTCTTCACCACCTTCATGACAACACCAATAGTGCTGGTCATATGCAAGCCCTTACGTCGTGTTGCCTCTCAGGCTAGACGACTCAGTCATCAACAATCACTACCTGAAAGCTCGCAAGAGGAGTTCCAAATCTTGGCATGTATCCACGGACCTCGAAGTGTACCGGCAATCATTAACCTCATTGAGTCAACTAGAAGCATTACCAAGCCACAGCTTAGACTTTGCGTTATGCACCTTGTCGAACTCACCGACCGTTCCTCCTCTATAATGATGGTTCAACGAGCTCGGAGGAATGGCATCCCTTTCATTGATGGCTTCTCTCACGGTACTTCAAAGGATGAAATAGCCGCCGCATTTCAGACGTACGCACACGTAAGCCGACTAACAATTCACCATTCAACGGCAATCTCAGCGTTGGCGATAATGCACGAGGACATTTGCCAGGTTGCAGAAGATAAGAAGGTGGAGATGATCATCTTGCCATTCCACAAGCAGTGGATGGGAGAAGGTGATGATACTATAGAGAATATTGGACATGACTGGAGGGGTGAATCAGACGGTCCTTGAAACGGCACCTTGTACGATAGCTGTACTCGTTGATAGAGGATTTGGTGGATCAGACATTAAGGGAGGAGCAACCATGACAATTACAAGGAAAAGGGTTTGTATTTTGTTCCTTGGTGGGGCCGATGATCGTGGGGCTTTAGAGCTTGGAAGTGTAATGGCAGAGCATCCAACAGTAAGTGTGACAGTCATGAGATTCCTAATCACAGATCAGTCAGGAAGTACGGTCTCCTCTAATAGTAATAGTTTCTCTGATACCCTAGAGAAGAACAAAAGTGAAAAGGTAACACTTCAAACTCTTCATAATTTCTGAAGTAGACAACTGTTGTTTCTGATAGTCTGTACGATTTTGCAGGAAATGGATGAAGCAGCTCTGGAAGATTTCAAAAGAAAGTGGAATGAATCAGTAGAATATGTAGAGAAGGAAGTGAACAGCATAACAGAAGAAGTGATAACTATAGGACAGGGTAGGGGTTTTGAGCTAATAGTTGTAGGGAAGGGAAGTTGCTTAGCAGACCATCAGATGGAACACTCTGAATTAGGCATCATCGGAGACATCTTAGCTTCCTCGGAACATTGCATTATACCCTCTGCTCTTGTGATCAGACAAGGCAAGTTTCCCGAGCCAACAAGATCACAGTCTCAAAATTCGCTAAGGGCAAGGAAGCCATGGGCGTTGAATCCATCATATCAGAACAATCCGCAAGACATGCTTCGCAACTATTAAAAAATGATATATTATTTAGGGTCTATTTTCTTTTTGCAGTGCAACTTCAACTCCAACTTTCATGTGTAACCATATAACTCCTTTGTAATAACTCCACCAATAAGGAAATACTAATACATGAGAGTAGACCATATCAAATCGACAGAGTCCTGAGATTGACCTATGCTTATGCTTTGGTAGATACATTAACCAGGCAGTTTAGTTCTACATACTGAGGTTAATAGGTAACGTCTATAACTCCTCCTGGGGATTTGGAGTTAATCACAGCTTAATGTAATTGTGCCTAACCAAACCAAGTTTACTTCAAAACCACCATGTCAGAAACAACGGCTTAATGTAGTTTGCGCCATGAAGGGACTGACAAGATTCTGTGTTTTATCTCGAGAAAATTTAGAATTCAATAGGAAGAAGAGACTTAAAAGTTAAAAGAGGAGTGAAATGTGATTCATTTCGGTCACTGAAAATATAAAGTAAATTTAAGTTCTGATCTCGCAATTGGGGTTTCCCAAAAGGGCAGGCAGTCCTTTTCTTATTGGACAATTTAGCCATCCCGAGTCGTTAAGTTTACACATATAAACTACTTCCAGGCACTCTCAGAATTTCTCAAGGCAAAGTACATAAATGTTTTGTGAATCAGAACAAGAAACAGAAGAAAGAAAATGGGGAAAGAAGAATTTCATAAGTGTCCAACCTTAACAAAGTATCATTTATCAACAATAACAGGCAACCTGCAACCAGTAGCGGTTCTTTCTCGGCTATACTTGGCCTCAACGTATACCAACCACCTTCTTGCCATCATTGCAGCCTGCCAGCCGCCAAAGTTGGTTATAACGACCAATTCTGTGTAGATTTAAGTATCAGCGAGACTGTACTTGCCAACCTGATCCAGAAAAAATGAGAAGATTTCGTTAAATCAATTTTACGGCTTTTAAGTATTTAACCTCTCACGCAATCCAACATCTTAGAAATTCTATTGGAATTTGGAAAATAGAGTAGTAAGTCAGTCAAACAAGATTTGGGTAAACAAGGCATTGCAAGTACAAAGAAAATCACTTAACACTAACCTTAAAGGAAGCCTCCCCCGGTCCATGAGCTATCAGATTTCCCACTGTGACCAACGGATTTCTTATCAGGCGCACTCTGATAGAAATTGTCATCATAAGAATCATCTTTGGCATCATCCCAACCTGCCCACCCATCATCATTATGTGATGCAGCTGCCTTGTTACTATCCTTCCTGTTGTCATTGTTGTCCCAATCATCCCAAGAACTTGAACTATATGAGCCATTGTTATGCTTGCTTGATGAAGAATTTTCTCCACCAAAGGATGAGTTCCATCCTTTGGTTTCCTGCTTATTGAATTCCTGGTAATATCCATTACTATCGTTTTCATTACGTTGAAAATCATTTTTCCAACCGCCATCTTTAGCATATTCCTCAACCTTCTGTGAAGCCAGTGCCATGACACCCTTCATGATTCCCCATGTCCTCTGTCCTATCTCTGTTGTCTTTGTTGTGACAACATTGACAGTTTCATTGACCTTATAATCATAGCCACCTTCCTTAACCTGCAACAAAGTTTTAATCATGGACCATAGTGATGCAACCACGATTGTGTCAGTTTATCGTGGGTCCAGAGAGATAACTATGAAAGACTTGATAATATCATCAAAATAAGCTTGTACAGAAAAATATGCATTAAAACCTGAATTCCAAAAATAAAATTAATGATTTGTCAACCATACGACACTGTATAAAAGCATAGATGTTAATGCCAATCATCAAACAAAATGCCAGAATAATCAGAAAAGCTTGGCAGTGGTTAAGCTCATGACCACTGCCTTCCCAAACACATAGTAGTCAAACTGAAGGTAAAGTCCAAAAGTCGTTATGCTAAAACAGCAACAAATACAACTCAAAGGAAGGCGGGCAGCACAAAGCATACCAAGAGAAGCATAACTATCATGTCACAAGATTTTACAATCAGTTTTTATAGAGATCCCAAATGGGGATTGATTTCTATGATGTTTTCAAAGTACTTACCCTAAATGGTTACAGTGTTTAGCTATCAACAATGATGAAAATGGTAAGAATCTCCAGACTAGGAAATTCATGGGACATTGATAGTCGAATTATGACTAATATAAGGAGGTTGTTTGGCATACAATCCCTATGGTACATGGTTGAGAATATGGGACTGTTTGGTAGTAAAGAATTTTTGAGATAGCTTACATTAGTGATTGATAATGAATATCTCAATCCTTCCAATGAAGAAACATGTAAAGCTGTTCTAATTCAGGGAGTCCTGATAAGATAGTAGACATATGTCAAAAGTACATGAAATGATATCAACACTAACCAACCCATAAATTCGACCAGAAAAACATAATGGATACAGAATTAACCAACAAGCATAGTTAACAAAAATAGTCACAAGACTATACCTAGGAGCACATAATTTCGACATAGCAACCTCAATAACCTTGCATGCGTAAGATAGGAAATGTTCCAAACAAAACTAACATAAGTGGCCAAGTACAAAGCAATTGCATGAAATATATGAACTAGAGAATCAAATGTAATACCTTACTAGAGATCTCTCTTGTTCCAGCTTGAACAACATTTGCAGCTGACTGAGCAGCAGATGCAGCCACCAGAGACAGCTTACCAAATCCCTACACACAAAACACAACAACAACATAACCTAACCCTCGGAGGACAACAAATAAACCATACCAACAAAAGAACCCAGAAAAACTCCTTCAAAGTCCAAATCAACACCTGAGACATAGCAGAGAGCACATCCTGTTGCGAGTTATTATTATTCCTCTGAGAATTCACAGGACTCGATCCAAATCCCACGTATTTCCCACCTTGTGAGGGAGGGAGTCCTTCAGGCCTCGACTCATTCTCCGCTATTTTTCTCGCGAAAAAGCTATCTTTATTTGCCGCGGAAGCTTCAAGCTCCGATCTTGAGTATATATCCCCAGAAGACCTCGATTTTACAGAAAGCCCACCACCACCATTACGATTGTTGTTATCCCCTCTAAAATCACCAACTGATTGGTTCCTTTTAATATCATTGTTCGATCTAAACGAATCCTCATTGTCCCAATTATCCCACCCTCCGTTATTCCCAAAATTACCGTTCCTGCCACCGGCCCCAAGCGGCGGTTTTTTATTGCCGCTTCCTCCGACGTTTTCCTTAACCACCGGTGGGTCCCTCCACGAGCGACCCTCCGCTAGGGCTTGAATTCGATCGCGATAAATGCTCGCAGCGTTGGTGTTGTATTTCGTGACTATATCGGTCTCCTTGGGGATCCCGTATTGAGCCAAGAATGCGTTGAGTTTCTCGTTGCCCCCGGACTCCATCTTCTTGATCTGGATCTCAGACCACGAGTCCATGGTCACCGATCGGACGAACGAGATGTGGACACCGAGGCCTCGGTGCTTGCCGGAGCACTCCAAGCACATGAACACACCGTACGAAACCGACGCCCATTGCGGGTTCTTTTGGGAGCAGTCCACGCAGATCTTGTTCCCCGGTTGCGATTGGAGATCTCGGAGCCGTCGTGACGCCGCCATCAAATCCAACCCGAATAGTCTGAATCGGATTCGTCAAAAGAGAAAAGAAAAAAACAAAGAAACAAAAGACTACAAACAGAAAGATAGAGAGAGAGGGGGGGTTTACCAAATAGTGTTTATAGTAATTAATTGATAATTATGTAAGGGAGAGAGAGACTATTGGGGGACTTCACCGACAAACCGAAAACGTTGGGAGGGTGTGATAGCAAACGACTACGCAATCTGTCGTTTTGACTATTGTTTTTATGTTTCTCGGTTGGTTGTGTTTTACAAAGATTGTGGCTTCTGAGCTGTTACCAAATGTTTGGAACTAGTACCCTAGTTTAGTTTAGTTTGGTTTGGACTAGGATTAAATTTTACTGTTTTTAATTTTTAATTATTTTTTTATTTTTGTTTTTGCTTTGAGTTGATAATTATTACTCTTGCTTGAAAATATAAAAAAATAAGTCAAAATAGATCGTGTGTGTACTGTATAGGACAAGTTTGGATTCGATTAATAAAAGAAAATACAGAATATTGTCTTAAGTTTGCATCGAACTAACTGTCTCTGTCTTTTCGTTATGTCCGAGTCTGACTTAACATATTTTAAATAAATTGTTTAAGAAGCTATAAATTTAAATTCAAATAAGGGATTCAAACTAATTCATTGGTAATAGACTCTTATAAAATTGTCACTTAAACTATTAAAAATAAGTTTTATATTTTATTTAAAAATAATTGTATAAGTGCTTAAATTTTCAATTAATGTTTATTTTTAATATTTTTTAATTGTAAACTAATGTTAAAACAACAACAACAATTTTCGCGGAGGGGTTGCTTGGTTCAAATTGAGCAATAGTAATAGGAATGGGAATAAATATAGTAAATAATAAAAATGAATATAATCATTATAATTATAATAATTAGTTAGAACGAATGAATGATTACTATTACTATTAATAGCGGTTGGTTTGTTAAAAATATTAAGAATTAAAAGTTTGTTAAATTATTGTTTTACATCACATATATTTTAATTTGTATTTAATTGCTAAAAAAGAAAAAATATAGTTAATTAATTAATTAATTACATTTTAATTAATTATATTGCAATTAATTATTTTGTAATATTATTTTAATTAATTAAGTATATTGTAATTAATTATATTTAATTATAATTTATACAAAGTAAAAAAATGAAAGGAATGTCTCTCCGAAATGATTGACATTTCTCTCATTCTTAAAGAATATGGAGCAATACTTAAAAGTTGGATATCATAATATTATCTCTTTTCATTCTATACCTATTGAATCATTCCCAAAGTTATCAACCAAGCACTCTTTGAAAGACTCTTTGATACGTAAAATTTGAGGAGGTTCAATAGTACGTAATTTTACTTTTATTTAATAGAAAAGTTGTTTTCAACATACTCACATGAATTATATATATATATATATAATAAAAAAACATAAATTTTATAAGCTTTTGATAATAAATTCCAATTTAAATTTCAATTAGTTACCTCGTCAAAACAATTATGGAATTTGTAATTATTATTTTTAAACATTATCAAATTTTGAAACAGATTATGATCGATAATGATCATTTACAAGTAAGGAAATCCAATTTTCCGATAATTACTCTTTAGAAAAAACAGTGGCCATTGATCAAAATCTGACGTATAGTCACATCATTAGTTAAGATTGGACATTTTAAATTGCAAAATATTTTAATTATGTGAGAGTTCTGAATGGTTTCTTCTATATTTTAAAAATTAATTTAATTTAATAATTTTTATTACTAAGTTTTTAATCATTTTATTAAATAATCAATTAATTTTTTAAATTAATTATTTTTATAAACTAAAATAAACTTAGTAGTTTTTATTTAATAATCTTTTAAATTAATTTTAAAATTTTGATAAGTAAGGTTTTTCAATTATTTTTAAAATTCCTATAATTTTATTTAATATTTAACTAGTTTTATCAGATCTAATTTCGATCGGTAAAGATATTATTCTTTAGCTAATTTTTAAATTTTTATAATTTTATTTAATCTTTAACTAATTTTGTCACGTTCTAATACCGATTGAATATTTTAAAACTTAAATTATTTATCTTATTGATTTAATTTTTGGTCAAATTTTTAAAACATTAGTTATTCCGTATAATAATTTGACTTGATACATTAACTTATTTTTTAAAGAAAAGAGAAACTCATTAATTATATTTTGTTAAATAATTTATATAACTAAATTATCCATTTAGTTAATTAGTGATAATCATTTAGTTAATTATCACATGCACATTAAAATATATGGCATACCTTAGAGCCGGTAAAAAAATAAGTAAAGATATTAATGAACTTAGCAATGAGCTTAATTAGGTTTACAAAAATCTTAAATATAGTTTAAAGTTTGATTAGTTTTTTCCGAATCTAAGTGTGACCAAATTTCGAACGATCTAAAATTCATCTAAATTTTAAATTTATTAATTCTTATTTGATCCGACCTAATTTAATTCAAACAACTCATAATTGTAATTATAATCCGTCATAATCAAAGAAGTCAATCACAAATACCAGAATAAGAACACTGAACTAAAGAAGAAATTATGGTGAATGAACAAAATAAATAGTAGAGTTATAGGGCTAAAGGTGAAGCTAAGTCGGGGACTCGGGGTTCTTTTATCTCATAGCAGAGTTATAGAGCTTAGGTGAAGATAAATGGGGAGTCAGGGTTCTTCTATCTCACTAATAAGAGGCAGGAAAAAAAATTAAAATATGAAAATCTAAAATTATAAATTATAAATATATAATATTTCAAGTTAGGTCGAACTATAAAATTCGAATTTAAATATGATTTATAGCGCAAATTTTGAAAAATATAAATTCAATCCAAAATTCAATCAATTCAAATCAACCCGTTAATTTTAAGCTCGATTGTATTAGATAAAAGAATCAACAAAAGCGGCTAGAATTAAAGGGACGATTATGAACTAAGAAGAATGGGATCATGTTTGAAAATCTCAATGATAAGAAGAAGAAAAATGTTGAATTTACACCACCAAAGTCAATATTCCTGAAAATATAATGTCATAAGATTCATAAGCAATCCCATGCTTTCATGGCCATTTTGATCACCAAGTAAAAGCGTTAAATTTGACAATCTGTGAAGAGACTTTCTGTTATGCTTTACAGGCAGAGGGTGCAAATATTACAGGAACTTGCAGTTGAT